>CM069451.1:59304929-59468104 GCA_035610835.1 Ophiura sarsii
AACTCTAAAAGTATAGCTCCTACATAAACATGTTAAATTATAAACATGTTGAGAAATTTCTCTTCTTAAATTTGAGATATTACACGCTAATAATGGCTGATTATTAAGGAAGTTTACAATCCCATATGTACTGTCAAGTCTGATTTTCAATTTCATATTTTCATTTTCAACACGGGGACTCAGACCAGCAAATAATTGATTACTGGTAGTGGTAGTGCCAATTCACCCGTCGATGGCCTGGCTGTTGGATAGTCGGCCGGTGGCATTGTTACGGTTGATCAATACGGCGCGGCACACACGCTTTACTCTCCCCGTGTTTAAAAGAAAATGTTAAATTGAAAATCAGACTTTTTTCCTAACGTTTGGGAGCGTAGCTTCCTCATTAATCAACCATTCTTTAGCGTGTAATATCTCAAATTCAAGAATAGAAATGTCTCAACAACTTTATAATTAAATATGTTTATGTAGGAGTTATACTTTTAGAGTTATCAGCATGTTTATTACCTGCTCAGTTACTTATTGTGATGACCTATTTGCGTTATAGTATTGTAAAATCCCTACTGTTATAATATTATAATGGTGTGTCTTTATAGACATTAATCAGGAGTCAAGACACATTAGATCTTACTGTGTACCCGCCATTATAGCCAACTCCTCTAGTCACAGGCGATACTTTATTAGTGTTGGGCCTCACGTCACACCTACCACCGGCAAATGTTTATACTTTAATCTTTTCCAATAGGGATTACCCCGGTACAAACCGTCATATTCCCACCATCCATTTTTGTCACTGATTTCTCTACCATCATGCATGCATCGGGAGTTTAATTAATTTGTTTGGTATGGTACGGGGGGAAACCTGCAACTTCACGTGCAAATGAGTACCGACCAAATAATCTTTTGGTTTGTCAAAATATGGCACAATTGTAACAGATATATTTGAGTTTTACGGTCATCTTCAAGGTGGAAACTCCAAATTAAACATATAAAACACAGAACAGAGATGATCTTTTTCCGTCGACTATAATAATATAAAATAAGCCTAACTAACCCCAAATGTTTAGCCAAGCCGCACGCAATAATTTCAGGTAGGCCGTACTTGCAATGGCCATTACAGCACGAGGCGTTAACGGCTCTCACCACCGCCGCGCTACGTCATGTTCACCCAAGCACGCATAATTCCAGGTAGGCCGTAGGGCCTACTTGCAATGGAAATAACCACGGGCACATCACCGCATAGAGGCAAGACACCCGTCGCGCAGTGGCGCTTCGGTATGTTCAGCCAAACACAGGCACGCATATCCCGTGCCGAATTTGATGACCTATTTGCGTTATAGTATTGTAAAATCCCTGCCACCGGCAAGTATTGTAGTCCCTGCCACCAGTAAAATATGGAAAGGCCCACTGCCCCACATTGAACAAGCGCCCTAATAATACTTCAAGCCGAGGAGTGTTTGCTTGAAATATATATAATATATAATTTTGTTGGCAATTTGAGTCCGTAGATGTATAATTTACACATGATAGGCCTACTAACAAGTAGTCCGTATCCAAATTAAAGTTACAGCGTCCATATTTCTATACTTTATTAATCTTTACCAAAAGGGGTTTACCCCGGTACAAACCGTCATATTCCCACTATCCATTTTTGTCACTTATTTCTCTACCATCAGAGTTCAGAGTTCAGAGTTTTTATTCACCAAACATATATCATCATGCATGCATCGGGAGTTTAATTAATTTGTTTGGTATGGTGGTACGGGGGGGGGGTGGGGGGGGGGGGGGGGGAACCTGCAACTTCACGCTATGAATTATATCCACCAGCCCCTTGGATTATCCCGTGCATAACTTAACCATGATCCCTGGGCCATCGGCGCCCGACCCGCGTCCGTATATACCGGTCGTAGATAATTGTGGTTAGTGTTCTACGGTATGCGCGGGGATAGGGGCCTACTGTATTTGCCGGGTATTTTGTCTACCACTCAGGGGTTTAAAACAGAAACCCTGTTCTACGGGCCCGGCGAATTTATTAACCGAATTAAACTAAAACATTTGGCCAAACACTGTATACATTGCTGTACAATGTACATGTGGATGTGTTTACTATATAACCTTTATACTCGTCAATGCTGAGACTAGGTATCATTATTAGTCTCAGGGCAAAGGTATCAAATGTTTGTTACGGTAAATAATTACATCGCGGCCCGGCCGACACATTTTTAAAGAAATTAGTGAAAAGAATTTTCACGTGCAAATGAATACCGACCAAATAATCTTTTGGTTTGTCAAAATACGGCACAATTGTATAACAGATATAGTTGAGTTTTACGGTCATCTTCAAGGTGGAAACTCCAAATTAAATATATAAAACACAGAACAGAGATGATATTTTTCCGTCGACTATAATAATAAGCCTAACCAACCCCAAATGTTTAGCCAAGCCGTGCGTAATAATTTCAGGTAGGCTACTTGCTATGGCCATACAGCACGGGGCGTTAACGGCTCTCACCACCGCCGCGCTACGTCATGTTCATCCAAGCACGCATAATAATTTCAGTTAGGCCGTACTTGCAATGGAAATAACCAGGGGCACATCACCGCATAGAGGCAGGACACCGTCGCGCAGTGGCGCTTCTGTATGTTCAGCCAAGCACAGGCATGCATATCCCGTGCCGAATTTCCCCCGTGCCTCTCCCGGCTATTAGTTGCGGAGTGTCGATAGCCGCTCATAAATTAATTATTAAAACATGACTAATAAACAAAGGAAAGTGTATCCGTGTATAAGGAACCAAAATATCCAACGACCACAATATGAGGGAATTAAGAGAAGAAACACATGTATATTTTAATATATAACAACTATTCAATCACTGTCAAAAGGCAACAAAATTAACACCAGTCGTGTTATTATTTCTTTTAATTGTTTCAAGTTCTGCTTATTATCACTTGCACGATATAACAATCGGCACACATTAAAATGTATTCTCTAACTTTGAAAACCATGCTATACGTACAAGTTAGATTGTATGAGAAATAATTACACACGTACATGTATATAACGAACTTGTCATCATTGTTACGATATTTAATGTACATGTATACCGAACAACATCTTGTGTGCTGTACCAGGGTGCATACTCATGCATGATATATTTACAACCAGGCCGCCGCCCAGAGATCTTGTGTGATCATGTGTGACATTATGTACGCATGATAGATTTACCAACGGCCGCACTGAGACACAGATTACATTGATCATCCATCGCTCGTGCTGTTTTGCGGTATAAATAGGGAGGCGAGTTTGTACGTAGGCGAATTTCACGGTGGGCAATATTTACGGGAGGCAACTTGTACAGGAGGCAACATGTACGAGAGGCGAAGTGTCCTGTTTCCTATTTTTAGATGTAAATGTCTTCATTTTAAGGGGCAAAATCGACCATTTTAAAACAAATTGTTATGGTCATCATTTGTGTATTGTTAATGATATGACGGATTAGTAATCGGACTTATTATGAAAAGGTTCATTGACACGTGTAGTGTCATTATATAAATAGTTTAACAAAATCAAGTAATTGCTATTCAGGTTTTGGGGGAAAAACAATGACAAATTTGATTCTGCTTTCGAAGATTTTGTTTAACACCAGGCAGTTATATAATATATTTTTTGATTTTGAACCATGTTTATTCTGAAAGGTAATGTAAGAAACTTGTCTGAAGCCCCTAATTTATAGCTTACATTAAGCATGAGCTTCATAAAACCAGACGGATTGATATCGTATTGGATACATCGCAGCTACATGTAGTATCAAGGAATCAGCCAGAGAAAAGAGAGGGATCAGTGTTAAAGGTGGGCCAAAGAACCAAGGCACAAGCAGAGTGGAAAGATTTCCTTCGAAATTCAAAAAACAAGCAGGAACTATTTTCACTCCTTTCAGAGATAGTTTGTGAGGAATCGTTTCCGGATACAAAGAGATTAACATCACACACGGGAAAGCAGTCATATATAAATGTACTCCAATGACAGAACGTAAGACGATTTGTATACCAAGGCAGTATCGCATGTCAGGATGCATATTACCTTAGACCAACTGCTTAAGGTGTGGGATGGACCTTCAAGAATATGCGATGGACATAGTGTGGATAACCCGACCCAAAGATGCCAAGGCTTGATTAGAGCTCACCAAATGTAGTGCGGATATAGGAGCGAACGCGGTTGCATCTTTTGCAAATGTGCAAAGGCAAAGCTATCTTGCTCGAAACTCCGCTGCATCTATCAGATCCCAAATTAAATCTCAAGGAATTATTATTATGTCGTTAAAGTTTGTTCTGACGTCATATGCGAGTTTTACGCACATGAGCAATGTCTCTAACAGTAAATTACGGCATGATTGTATAAATAAAAGTGAATAGTCTTGAAATATATGCATTAATTTACTCGTTAGCATTTGCAATATGAAACCGAGATATGACTAGTTTAAGATGTGATTCTGCTATTATGTGTATTGTTTTTTACAATGGAAATTTGATTATTTCTTAATTACTAAACTGTCTACGAATTTCAAAATTGTTTGTGCATTCAGGGAGTTACTTTGTAGATCGTATAGAGTAAAATCTTTAAAAATGACTTTTTCCCCCAAAGTGCAAATTTTAGCCGAATTATGGGTCAAAATTGTTGCGTCTTGAGAAATTCTTGTATCTTATATCCATACCAATATGTGTGCCAGAAATGGCCGTTTTGTGAAGTTTGTAACGATAAAATCCTTTACAAACCCCGCTAATATGGAAAACCAACACAAAGCTAACAAACATCTAAACCTAAGCCGGAATGACGTGTATGAACAGGATATGGAAAACCTACATTAAACTCACAAACATCTAACCCTAAAGATAGAATTACGTAAGCAGGTTATGGAAAACCTACATTAAACTCACAAACATCTAACCCTAAGATAGAATGACGTAAGCAGGATATGGAAAACCTACATTAACCTCACAAACATCTAAACCTAAGCCGGAATTACGTGTGTAAGCAGGATATGGAAAACCTACATTAAACTCACAAACATCTAACCCTAAAGATAGAATTACGTATGCAGGTTATGGAAAACCTACATTAAACTCACAAACATCTAACCCTAAGATAGAATGACGTAAGCAGGATATGGAAAACCTACATTAACCTCACAAACATCTAAACCTAAGCCGGAATGACGTGTGTAAGCAGGATATGGAAAACCTACATTAAACTCACAAACATCTAACCCTAAGATAGAATTACGTAAGCCGGATATGGAAAACCTACATTAAACTCACAAACATCTAAATCTAAGCCGGAATGACGTGTGTAAGCAGGATATGGAAAAAACCTACATTAAACTCACAAACATCTAACCCTAAGATAGAATGACGTAAGCAGGATATGGAACACCTACATTCAACTCACAAACATCTAACCCTAAGATGGAATGACGTAAGCAGGATATGGAAAACCTACATTAAACTCACAAACATCTAACCCTAAGATAGAATGACGTAAGCAGGACATGGAAAACCTACATTCAACTCACAAACATCTAACCCTAAGATAGAATGACGTAAGCAGGATATGGAAAACCTACATTAACCTCACAAACATCTAAACCTAAGTCGGAATGTCTTGTGTAAGCAGGATATGGAAAACCTACATTAAACTCATAAACATCTAACCCTAAGATAGAATGACGTAAGCAGGATATGGAAAACCTACATTAAACTCATAAACATCTAACCCTAAGATAGAATGACGTAAGCAGGATATGGAAAACCTACATTCAACTCACAAACATCTAACCCTAAGATAGAATGACGTAAGCAGGATATGGAAAACCTACATTAACCTCACAAACATCTAAATCTAAGCCGGAATGACCTTTTGTAAGCAGGATATGGAAAACCTACATTAAACTCACAAACATCTAACCTTAAGATAGAATGACGTAAGCAGGATATGGAAAACCTACATTCAACTCACAAACATCTAACCCTAAGATGGAATGACGTAAGCAGGATATGGAAAACCTACATTAAACTCACAAACATCTAACCCTAAGATAGAATGACGTAAGCAGTACGTTAGCAATGGCTAGATCAGAGCAATGATCAACCTAAGCAAGATCTGGGCTGACAGAGGAATAACCAGAGCAACAAAAACCAGGCTTGTCCAAGCCCTTGTATTTCCAATTGCCATGTATGCATGTGAGACGTGGACCCTAACCAAAGCTGACAAAAACAGAATAGCTGCTTTCGAGATGTGGTGTTGGAGGCGTATGCTTCGTATCGTATGGACAATGAGAAGGACCAATGCCAGTATTATTGAAGAAATAGGGGTGTCTAAACGACTTCTTCATGCTATCAACACCCAAATGCTGAGCTACTTCGGCCATATCTCACGCCGCAAGGGTAATAACCTGGAGAAGATGATCATGCAAGGCATGATTGAAGGGAAGCGCAAGAGAGGCAGACCTCGTTCCCGGTGGATTGACCAAATAAAGTTGATTACTGGACACCCGCTCCGTGATTGTTACTCCTTTGCTGAAAATCGTTATTTGTGGCGCAGTATCTGTAAGGTCACGAGCTGTCAGTCATGACAGGACCGAACCAACCAACCAACCAAGCAGGATATGGAAAACCTACATTCAACTCACAAACATCTAACCTTAAGATTCCACGCCAGTAAATAATTTCAGTCCTTGTGGACGACAATCAAAAGGTTTTTTTATCAGCTGGGCATCCTGTGGCCCATTGATTATAGAATTAATCAGAAATGGTACTTATTGCTCCCAACTGATTAAAGTTGTAGTTTAATCCTGATTTTAGGACTATTACCTAATACCACAGTGGAAAAAGAAATATTTTCAATGCATTTTGTAGGTTTTTTGGATGTATTTTGATTGTAAATGATCTGGCAACATTTCTCAACTTTTTCTGATAAATGAGGGCGCTACACCAATTGTCCAACTTTGGGGTCTTATTTCTCAGAACTTTCGGGGTTACCATATGTTTTGATTAAATGATCAAAGATATCATAAAATTTAAGGAAAATGTCAAATTGAAAAATCCAGTCGCTTTTTAAGGGAGAAAATGGGCTTTTTGTAACAACCCTTTTACATGTAAACGTATAGGGAAACCATTTAGTGGTGTGAAATCTTAAGATAGAATGACGTAAGCAGGACATGGAAAACCTACATTAAACTCACAAACATCTAACCCTTAGATAGAATGACGTAAGCAGGATATGGAAAACATACATTAAACTCATAAACATCTGGACCTAAGGTGGTATGGTATTATACAGGCTATCCCAGAGCACAGATTACTACCAAATTGGGTATTAATGAGATTGATCATGGACCTGGGTTTGATATAGATGGTAGTAGAAAGTTACTTGAAAGTACACATTCCAAAGAGTTGTATAAGTAAATCAAAATATCTTAACGCCAGTGTGTCAATATATAATGGTAAATACTTATAATTTTGATGTGAAAAAGTGTCGTGATATTTATATGGAAAATTACGATTGATAACAGACTTAGATGGCTTCAGTACCGGATCATTCATCGCATTCTTCCAACAAATCAATGGCTTCAAAGAATTGGTATACTTAATAGTCCAAGTTGCACTAAGTGTAAGAATAAGGTTGAAACACTGCACCATTTATTTATTGAATGTGTTGAGGTCGAACAGTTCTGGAAAATCGTTAAAACACATTGGGATTTTATTACTCATGATATGACGAATGATGAGATATTATTTGGTATTATGGATAACAACAGCGATAATTGGGAATTGAAGAACCATCTTCTCTTAATTGCCAAGAGGTATATATACATCACCAGATGTAAAGGGTCCCCCTTGTCGATCCGGGTCTTCAATAATCTTTTGAAAGACACTTGGAGGAGATCATTGCGAGGCAAAAAGGGAAGCTGGTATTTCATTTCAATAATTGGAATGATGCTAGCAATATTATCTTCTAGCTATGAATGCAATTGTTTTCACATCACAAGTAGTGTTTTTATCTGAATTTATTTATTTATTTATTTTTAACCTGCCTTGTATTTTCATGTTTTCTCCAAGTGTTGGGGTTTTAGTTACAAGCCCAATGGACACGTAATCGGGAGTTCAATCTTCCACCATTGTGTTCACCACCGATTGACTCTACAGTGGGCTGGTAATCTTAGGCCTATAAGCTTGGAGAATGGGTTTTGTCATTGGTAATTTTTAATTTCTATTTGCTATTGTGATTATTGTTTTTGTTTGTGCATTTATGTCTTGTTAAAGAAGAAGAAGAAAAAAAAACCATATCGCTAACACCAGGGGCGAGAAATATTTAAAAAAAATTCGGAATGACGTGTGTAAGCAGGATATGGAAAACCTACATAAAACTCATAAACACCCCAACCTAAACCGGATATGGCTTAGGTTATGGGTTAATGTATATATAAGTATGTAAACCTACATTTAAACTCACAAACACCCCCAACCTAACCCAGAATGGCGTGTGTAAGCGGGATATGGAAAACCTACATTTACACCCCCCAACGTAAGCCGTAATGATGTGTGTAAGCAGGATATAGTAAACCAACACAAACCTCACAAACATCTAAACCTAAGCCGGAATGATGTGTTTAAGCAGGATATGGAAAACCTACATTAAACTCACAAACATCTAAACCTAAGCCGGAATGACGTGTGTAAGCAGGATATGGAAACCTACATTAAACTCACAAACATCTAAACCTAAGCCGGAATGACGTGTGTAAGCAGGATATGGAAAACCTACATTAAACTCACAAACATCTCAACCTAAGCCGGAATGACGTGTGTAAGCAGGATATGGAAAACCTACATTAAACTCACAAACATCTAAACCTAAGCCGGAATGACGTGTGTAAGCAGGATATGGAAAACCTACATTAAACTCACAAACATCTAAACCTAAGCCGGAATGATGTGTTTAAGCAGGATATGGAAAACCTACATTAAACATACTGTTCAATCTCAATTTTCAGAGATAGATAATGTATGCATGCATGTGAAGGGTGTAGGTTAATTGGTGGGTGCGGGTTTAGGGGTGATGTGGTGGGTGGGTTGGATAGGTTGGGGTGGTAGGGTTAGCTTGGGTGGTGGGGTTTGGTTGGGTGGGTGGGATAAGTTGGGGTGAGTGATCTTTTAATTTTCAAAGAATTTGCATGTTTTCAGATTTTAAAGATAACTCTGCATTCCATTATTTCAATGCTGTTATAATGTATGTCAAATTAGAAATATGCATGCCCTACTTAGAGATACAAAGGTCATTCCTGACATCACCTCTTTAAAAAATATAATTTTTAGGACAAAAAATTATCCCAAATAGCTAAACATTTCATTTCATTTCCTATGCAGGATTAACATATTGGGACATGTTCCATTACCTTAGATATAACGAACTGTAAAATTAGATTTAGCATTTTTTATGAAAATAGCCATTTTTGTAGAATGTGTGTAACATACAGGACCAAATATCCCAGTTATTTTATTTCCTGTATGATTTACCAAAGGTATGAATAGTTAAATCCATGAAAAAAAATATTTAAAAAAACACTACCTCGGCTGCTGTGGCGTTTCAAAGTTGAGGTAAAATGAGGTTATGGAAAATCGCTAAAAAGAGTGATTTTTCAAAGGTTGTATTGGGGATTTTAAAAAGTGCAGACAAATCTGGCAACATTTTTTATGTAAAGTTGAACAATGATACATTATAGTAAAATCATAATTGATATTATTTTGTGTAGCAGTTTTTTTTGTCAGTAGCACAAACCTACCCTATTCAGACCCTTGAAAATTGTAAAATACTTCAATTTTCATCATCATATTTTGAATTGCGTTGCCATGGCAACCATGACACTAGGGGTGGTCATCATGGTAGGACAAACTATTTGACCCAAGACCTATATCCTGCCAAAGTGTCGATTAAATTTGGTGAACTTCATTTTTTAATTTTGTCTGAACCTTGCTAAATGCTTCTGGACCCTATCTCTTAACACCCCCAACGTAAGCCGTAATGATGTGTGTAAGCAGGATATAGTAAACCAACACAAACCTCACAAACATCTAATTCTAAACCTAAGCTGGAATGACGTGTAACCAGGATATGGAAAACCTACATTAAACTCACAAACATCTAAATCTAAGCCGGAATGACGTGTGTAAGCAGGATATGGAAAACCTACATTAAACTCACGAACATCTAAATCTCTGTCGGAATGACGTGTGTAAGTAGGATATGGAAAACCTACATTAAACTCACAAACACCCCCAACCCAAGCCGGATATGGCTTAGGTTATGGGTTAATGTATAATTATGTAAACCTACATTTAAACTCACAAACATCTAAATCTCTGTCGGAATGACGTGTGTAAGTAGGATATGGAAAACCTACATTAAACTCACAAACACCCCCAACCCAAGCCGGATATGGCTTAGGTTATGGGTTAATGTATAATTATGGAAAACCTACATTAAACTCACAAACATCTAAATCTTAAGCCGAAATGACGTGTGTAAGCAGGATATGGAAAACCTACATTAAACTCACAAACACCCCCAACCCAAGCCGGATATGGCTTAGGTTATGGGTTAATGTATAATTATGTAAACCTACATTTAAACTCACAAACACCCCCAACCTAACCCAGAATGGCGTGTGTAAGCGGGATATGGAAAACCTACATTAACACCCCCAACGTAAGCCGTAATGATGTGTGTAAGCAGGATATAGTAAACCAACACAAACCTCACAAACATCTAAACCTAAGCTGGAATGACGTGTAACCAGGATATGGAAAACCTACATTAAACTCACAAACATCTAACCCTAAGATAGAATGACGTAAGCAGGATATGGAAAACCTACATTAAACTCATAAACATCTAAATCTCTGTCGGAATGACGTGTGTAAGTAGGATATGGAAAACCTACATTAAACTCACAAACATCTAAATCTAAGCCGGAATGACGTGTGTAAGCGGGATATGGAAAACCTACATTAAACTCACAAACATCTAACCCTAAGTCGGAATGACGTGTATAAGCAGGATATGGAAAACCTACATTAAACTCACAAACATCTAAATCTAAGCCGGAATGACGTGTGTAAGCAGGATATGGAAAACCTACATTAAACTCACAAACATCTAACCCTAAGTCGGAATGACGTGTAACCAGGATATGGATAACCTACATTAAACTCACAAACATCTAAACCTAAGTCGGAATGATGTGTATAAGCAGGATATAGAAAACCAACACAAAGCTAACAAACATCTAACCTAAGCCGGAATGACGTGTATAAGCAGGATATGGAAAACCTACATTAAACTCACAAATATCTGAACCTAAGCCGGAATGTCTTGTGTAAGCAGGATATGGAAAACCTACATTAAACTCATACACACCCCCAACCCAAGCCGGATATGGCTTAGGTTATGGGTTAATGTATAATTTTGTAAACCTACATTTAAACCCACAAATACCCCCCCCCCCCCACCCCCAACCTAAGCCAGAATGGCGTGTGTCAGCTGGATATGGAAAACCTACATTAAACTCACAAACACCCCAACGTAAGCCGTAATGATGTGTGTAAGCAGGATATAGTAAACCAACATAAAGCTCACAAACATCTAAACGTAAACCGGAATGACGTGTGTAAGCAGATATGGAAAACCTACATTAAACTCACAAACATCTAAACCTAAGCCGGAATGACGTCTGTAAGCAGATATGGAAAATCTTCATAAAACTCACAAACATCTGAACCTAAGCCGGAATGACGTGTGTAAGCAGGATATGGAAAACCTACATTAACCTCACAAACATCTAAACCTAAGCCGAAATGATGTGTTTAAGCAGAATATGGAAAACCTACATTTAGATGTTTGTGAGTTTAATGAAGGTTTTCCATATCTGCTGATTTCACACAACTAAACGATTGTAGTCCTTGCCGACGACATTCAGCTTTTCTCTCAATCTTGCCATCCTGTGGCCCAATTATAATCATAAGTAATCAGGAAAGGTACTTATTGCCCTCAAATGAATGAAGTTGGAATATAATCCTTATTTCAGGACTCATACCTATTACCACAGTACATTTGGCAGGTTTTTGTGTGATGATTTTGACTGAAAATGTTCTGTCAACCCTGCTCACTTTTTTTGATGATATTACAAGAGCGATACGCCAGCTCTCCAAAATCGGGGGCTTATTTCTCGGAACTTTCAGGGTTACCCTATATATATTTTGTACTTCAATGATCACAAATAGAATGAACTTGAAGACAAATGTAAAGTTGAAAAATCCAGTCGCTTCATAAGCGAGAAAATCGACGTTTTGTAACACCCCTTTAACATGTAAAAGTATAGGGTGGGGGGGGGGGGGGGGGGGGCGGGGCTATTCAGTGGCGTGGTATCTGCTTGCACACGTTATTCCCGCCGGTTCAGGTTTTTAAAATGTTTTTGAGGTTAATGTAGGTTTTCCATATCCTGCTTACGTCATTCTATCTTAGGGTTAGATGTTTGTGAGTTTAATGCCCTATCCCTATCCCTATCCCTTAACCATGTTAACCTTAATCCTAACCATCACCATAGACCTTACAATAGTCTAAACTATAACCTCAAACCTCATCATAACCTATCCCTACTCATAATAACCCATACCCCAACCTAATCATAACCATATCCAAACCATAACACTAAACCCTAGCCTCGCCTTACAACTGAGAATATTTGGCTCTAAACTAGTCACAATATTTGTTTTTATCTTACTGTAGTTTGCTGCTACACACCTTTCTCATCATGGAATTTAATATGTTTTCGCTACCCCAGACGACAGCGGCTAGGAATTCTACAGTATTGACTGTCGAACCATAGACGATAAATCCGTCTATGGTCGAACACAGTATTTACAGTGTGAACGTTTCAAGATGATTGTTTTTAATTTGACACGACTGATATTCGAATAAAATAAGTTATCATTTATTCTGACGCATAATTACAATCATAGAAATTTCTGATAAAACAGAATGAAACGCAGATGTATTTGGGAGAATCATTTCCATCGACGTTTTGGGCTTTTCATTATTTTATTAACTATTCTGCTCTCGAGTCTACCAACATTTGAATGGTTTTTAACAAAGCTTATATGTACGTTACAAGTGCTTTCGGTTTTCCCATTTGGTGTATTCCATTGAAATACACATAAAGGAATAGTGCAATGCAGGGCGTACGATAGTGTGTGTCTAAACAGTTATATTTGAATACCAACCAAAGCTGAAAGATGTATAAAAAAGACGATAGCACGGATGGGATTAACAGGCAATAAGCTATAATAATAAAAAGTAACCATGACTACTTACTTTGTTATTCATTCATTCATCATTGAACTTCCTTGGCTCATAGATATTTTTGTAGTCTTTGTCTGGTTATCTACCAGACGTCAATCATGAGGGGAAGCGGTTTTTCATTTTATTTATGCTTTACGAAACCCTGACAGTAACTATCAAAAATGCCAATTAATAAGTTGCGAAGCGTATTTTACGAGTTTCCCCATCTGGAAAGTTTAAATGAATCGTCAAGGGTTAAATCAGAACCCAAAGAAGACAAAATATGATTAAGAGTAGTTTTAGGTATTTGTGCAGTAAATAAACAAACCAGAAAAGCATCGGTCTCGCTAACCTGATTAGTTGTTATCAAATTCCTCTTTTGTTAATTTAAAAATTCAGAATGGATTGGGATTCGCGGTTTAAGAAAAGGAGACATCATTTTTCGGGCTTAATATTTGGATTTCACTATAGTATACTTGTTTCACACGTGGCTGTAATATCTATGGAAATCATTTTAGATCTTGAAATCCATCTTAAAGTAGAATTATTTTTTCTCTCCAAAATGGTCGAAATATTTTGGGTATACACTTGGTATAACAAAGATAACCTTATTGAACTGTTAAAACAAATAACACCGATGGATAAACACTGTATAACAATAATCATGGTTTCCAAAATATCCAAACATGACTGCAATATACGGTTGAACCAATACAGTATTTTCCCCAAACATTTTTAAATAGCTCAAGTTCAAATAAATCATTACTCTCCTAGTATTTGTTTTGATGATATCAGACATTTCCGTTAAACCTCTTTTGTGATTGGTCTTTGCTTTAGTTCACACCATTCACACCTGTATAGCGCCCAGCAACTAGAATCTAGCTTCTTACCATGTTTTAACTGACATTGATTTCACAGCTGAGTACACATCTTCAATTTATAAAGACCTACAAAGGGACAAAGGGATGTCAACAAGCACAACTGATCTTGTGAACCACATAATGTACGTGTGTATCACTGTGCATGACTGCTAGAATCAGTGGCGTAGCTAGGTTTTTTTTCAGGGGGGGCAAGATTTCTAAAATTTTCGTAAAAGGTTGCCCCAAAAATTTTCCAAGTCACTCACCTTGTGAATTTCACGTAAGTGTGTGTGTGTGTGTGTGGGGGTGGGGTGGGGGGGGGGGGGGGGGGGGGGGGGGGGGGGGGGTGAAGTCAAAAAATTTCGCACGGTCAAAAAAATTCGCACGGACACAAAGTTTACCAGTCAAAAAAGTACTGTAGTCAACAAATATTGGCCAATCTTCAGGGTCAACAAAAATGGTCATTTATTTTTAAAAACCAGGCTAAAATGGTCATTTTTAAATGGTTACCCCGCATATAAATACTATATCCAAAGAGAGGGGCGGGGGCACAAAGGGGGGCGGGGGCACAAAAACAATCTGTCAGGGGGGGGGGGGCAACTGCCCCCCTGCCCCCCCCCCCCCCCCCCCTGAGCTACGCCACTGGCTAGAATAATTGGCCGAGTGCACCAAACTAGCGTAACTTAATAGGGAGGTAAGCTACCTCTCTAGTAGTTATGCTCTAACTGTAGTATAACTTACTAACGATGTAATTCTTAGAGCATAACTGGCGAGTAACACCAGAATAGTAACTAGCGAGGTAAATATCCACATTAATCAGCATCGTCCCCTTACAAAATTAATTGGAGCATATGCAAAGTGTTAACCTATAGTTTACTGTAAAATTCTGACGTGAATGGTCCTCCGTAATATTTAAAATGTGTCGTCACTCGCTAGGTCATAGGTGAGTGTACATAAATAATCACGTTGAGTCGGCCTGCGTTCCGGACAAAAAAAGGACTATCATAACATTACAAACATATTTTGGGCGAGGGGCACATACAAATATTGCACCAAAAATCACAATTTTAATGACAAACACAAGCACCCGATGGAAACAATTTTACACAATTATAACACATCTCTTAACACAAATACTTCCGTGGCCTATATCTCAAAACAGCGAAAGCGCGTATCTGGAAAACTGGAAAGGTCATAACTCAAAAACGCAATATACGATTGTAATGAAATTTGGCACAGATGTTAAGAAGAGTTTTTGAGGCATTGCTCGGAATCAGAGGAATCAGAGGCATTGCTCGGTAACCATGGCAACCAGAGCGGAACCGAAAGCGTTTTTTAAAAACTATACATCAAGGGCTACAATATGGTATACAACACATATCGGCTGTTATTTGGAAAAGTTGTGTAAAATGGCTTTCTAACATAGGCCAATTCTGACTCAATCCCTTAACGCCCCACTGCGATCAACAGCGCTGAAAAGTATCAACAGATGCATAACACGCAGGAAGTGCGCGGAAAACTGCTCGTATTTGTCTTTTTTTTAAACAAGGTAGTTCTTAGTACGCTCCTATCCCGATTATCACATTTTCACGACCCATTTGTTTCTACTTTGAAATATCACGGGCTCTCACTGCGCTTCCACTACGCGGTAATCGTTCTTAGTGCGTCCAAGTCGCTGCGTTACTAGTACGTTCTCAACGTTCTCTGCGTGTGCACGGAGAGTCATCCCCAAGTACAAACACCTGTTTAACTTATATAAACTTATATATTGATCCAAGTGATTGGACTCCATCCATGCATGTCTTCGTCAAAAGGATGATTTGAACTAATGACCCCCGTGAAATCGCCCTATAAACAGAGCTCTTCATGCTCAGTCTGTTTCGGAGTTTGAGAAGTGAACAACATAAAGAACAATATGGACACAATGGGAAGACTCAAAGGAAAGGCTTCAGCACCCAGGGGCAGAGGGAGGGGAGAGGAAGGCGGTCTGCTCCACCCCACCGTACCCTACTCCTATTTGTGTGTGTGCGTGGGTGAGCAGACCGCATTTCAAAATGAGATCGTATTGTTTTAACCTCTGCTTCAAACTCCAGAGGAACGCCTTTTGTCACGCTTGGACGTATAACGAGCCCATAGTCGCAGTGGCAATAACGTCCACTGACAGCGCAGTAACAGCGCATAAGGACGAGAGAGACGTGTTGAGCCTAATACGGTCGGGATAGACACGAAGTGAGAATCTCATTGATCTTACTGCAGTCGCAGAAAACAGTGGTTTGTATGCGTCCTTGCTACGTCATATAGACGCTCATGTCGCTCGCTTTGCGCTGCCACGGCGACACTACTGAGACGTTACAGCGCTCTGAACATAACGTCGCACCTCTATGCTTGTTTGTGCATGCACAAAACAAGCACGGTGCATTGGCGCTCAAGGGCGCCCATTGGGAACCTCCAACGACCCTCTCACATCCCATGCAAATCCTACTAAGTCACCGATGCGTTCTTGGAGACCTTGATGCGCTTGGCTTTACGTTTTGATACTTTTCAGCGTAGTGCAAGCGCCAGTCTGATTAGTTCAGAATGTGAATGGGTTTTAGTGACCTTAATTAAAAGTTGATAAAAGTTTAAAAGTCTCACTGCGTTTTATTCATATTATGAGAATTTTTCAGCGCAATGTTATCGTTGAACTGATTGCCGTAGGATTCCATCTAATTATGCGTAACAAGGCACGTGTAAGAACACCTCTTCCTATATGAAGAAGGGTTTGCTGCTGTGACACCATGGATTATGGTCGGTCCTTAGGGAGTGTTCAGAAATATTTTGGTGGGGACTGGTCAAAATAAGGGGGGCGGGGGCAAAAAAAGTTTGAAGTTGCCCAAAGGGGTGGGGGGGGGGGGGGGGGGGGGGGGGGGGGGGTCCAAAAGGTTTTTGGTACATAAAGGGGTTAGGGTTTGGCCAAATGGATAGTATAACGCCTGAGTGGAGGTGTATGTAGAAAGACAATTTGTGTAGCAAAAAAATATTTGTGTGAACTTTTATTTTAGAAACATTAACAATTTAAAGGGTGAAGAAGACATTTTCATTTTGGGGTGTACAATGAAACTTGGATCATGATAGGGTAGGCAACGTCCGGACCGACCATTGCAAATTGTGCGACTTGCGGAACCTGTAAACAAAATGAAACTGTCCACATTTTCAACAAAGTACCGTTAAAAAGGTGGGTATTAACGAGATAAATGCACGCGCGTTTTTGAATACATGCTGCACAGCCAATTTCTGTTGGTCCGGACCGCCAGCGTCGCAAACAGAAGCCAACAGGTCTTTGTCTACATCAAAAAGTAAGGGGGTCAATACAACATTTCAACCTGTTAAGGGGGGTGGGGGGTATAAAAGTTTTTCAATTTGTAAAAGGGGGGTCAAAAATGTTTCGACACCGAACAATTTCAGTATCCCAGCCCCCCCTCCAAGTATTTCTGATCACTCCCTTATTTTAAACACTGTTTTGTAAATATGTCGGGAGAGAAGTGATCGGGCTAAATGAAGGTGTGGTAACTCTTAATTTCCCAAACCCTCGTGATTATTCCATCGGAACCGAAAATTAACTCCCGTCAAACCAATATATGTTAGGTATTTTAAGCGAGATACCGTCAATGCGCGTATTTCTTTTTTCAAAATGCAATAATCATAGACTCGTACGCTTGCCAGCTCGCCCTGTCTGCAATGTATTATCTTGTGTTTAGAAGTTAACCGTGTGTAACTCCCTCCTAAAATGCACTGTTGTCTTGTTTGTAATACCAGGGTTGTCGTATCACAAAATGCGAGGCGCAGCCCCGGCTCAGCAGCGAAACTTCAGTCATGTTTCCATCGAGTTTCTTTAAATAATTCCATCTTAACTCTTCATTGATCTTGCTATTTCGTTTCTATGCATTGACAATTCAATTGTTTTGAGTTTTTATTTGTTTTCAATCACCTATAAATTCCATGTGATCGATTCAGTATCGACGCTACAACGTTTCTTATGCAGTACGGTTTATTCGTCTGCTGCTTACTCATCCCCCGGACGCGAAATATTTTCCGTAGTTAACATGTGAATAGGGCGTCTAATGTTTCGACTCCGGGGAAAGGATACATGGACATGATGTATTAAAACGTAGACACGCCCTCTGATTAAAATCCAGCAGAGGTGTATATCAATACGCAGCCAGTTCATCGAAGTATCATTTCTCTACCCGGTGCATCGCAGATACATACAGAGATGAAATATCGTGATTCACCAGCCTAGGCGGATTGTTATCGATTTAACGCAACATTTTTCGAGGGAGAAGCGATCGTGATTTCTTGCAACCGTGGTGCGCCTTCTAACAAGACAACGTTTCAACTCATGAGTAAGCTGCATAGACATGTTTTCAACATGTATTGTTATTTTAAGTATGGTCATGTGTCATAAGCTCGCCTCCTTTCGCGTTACACACGGATTTTGGCTTTCGCGACATGATTTTAACTTTACACATTTATATTTGCTTGTATACCCCCCGGAGGTAGTAAAAGTATACATTTTCTGAAGGGAAATTGCATGAGAAAACCAAATATGCCATTGAAATTATAGTACGACCAAGGACTAAAATGGTATGTTTCAAAATGTTCGGAAAAATATCAGATTTTTAAATTTTTAATTTGAGATCCACATGATTTTTATACCTACCCTTATCATTATTTACTTATTTGAATTCCTCATGAAATTACCCATCAGATGATATATAATTGTCAAAGGTTACTGTGTCGGTAAGGTAATTATACCGGTTAGTGAATATCTCCAATTTTTATTTTATATATTCTTAGACTTTTTATGGATGTACCCTTCCCTGATTTAAGCTGCATTTCTGAATTCCGCTAGTTTCAAGCTTTCCAAATATGTATACTTTTGCTATCATAGGTTGCAAACTTTTACTGTTATAGTCATTTTTATAAATGCGGTAAATTGAGGCTGATTATTCATGTTGACTGTGTAGGAAATAGGAAGAAAGCTGATGATCATTATCTTATCCATAATTAATTAGTTGTTACAAATAGTTAACAAGTCTATTGAACCACATACTTAAAGGCTACTAAATATTCTTTAAAATGGGACCAGAATGGTGTTTGTAACATTAGGGGATGACTAGTTATGGTAAAAAGAACAAAGCATGGGATTATCCCATTGAGTTTGTACAGGCGGCACCCCTTCCGGCACCACCCCTGGTCCCCAAACTTCAAACAGATGTAGCTCCCCTTCTGTATTAGCTATACCAATGTCATTTTGCAGGCAGTTAGCGTATTATTAGGGTTTTAAAATGATACCAAATTTGTTGAGATAGTTTATGTGGTTTTAAAAATATTTAAGGAATATGACAGTATGAAACTAAAAGGTGTAACAGCACCACCCTATTGGGAGGCGAGTTCATAACGTGTGACCATATAGGCCTACACTTCTTTAAATTTATAAATCGAAAGACGATATTTTTACCTGTATGCCTTGCCGACTGGTTAAGAAGGCTATACTTTCCTTGTTCAACACGATCAAAGTTTATGCACGCTGACTAAATTATCTTTTTAATATAATCTTTCAACGTCGATGCATTTACTCAATATAGACAACGTCTACCATTGATTAATATGATATAGTCTTCAATCTTCAATCTTCAATGTTGAAATCCTAAAAAGATGTGAAGCTTTATATAATTACTACTAATTATAGTTTCCTATCAATCCGAAACCACGAGTGAGTTAAGAACAGTCACCGTATTCGATGGGTTCTAGCACGATACTGGTCTTCTGTATCTATAATACATTCAATACTCCCTTTTGAGCCAAACGAACAAAACGAAGGCAACGATGTCGACCAGAAATACGCAGCACACTTTTCTGCGTAAATATTGGTACTAATACAGACTATTTTGTCTAGTCGATTTTGATTATTATAGATACTAAACAACCGTTCATTGCAAAAATAATGACTTTCACTGCTTAGGCGATGAAGCAAGAAATCGGGGAAAAGAAAGATGTTCCCGTGCAAATGCGTACCGACCCAAATTATTTGTTTGGCTTGTCAAAATGAGTCAAGATTTTTACAGATCTGATTGATTGTTACGGTTGTTTTCAAGGGGGAAAAAGTTTAAAAAAACACACACACAAAAATACCCGACCGACTAACCCATCTGCGAGATTCGTTTGCCCGTAGAACACGGTTTCTTTTTGAGCCAAACGAACAAAACGAAGGCAACGATGTCGACCAGCAATACGCAGCACACTTTTCTGCGTAAATATTGGTACTAATACAGACTATTTTGTCTAGTCGATTTTGATTATTATAGATACTAAACAACCGTTCATTGCAAAAATAATGACTTTCACTGCTTAGGCGATGAAGAAAGAAATCGGGGAAAAGAAAGATGTTCCCGTGCAAATGCGTACCGACCCAAATTATTTGTTTGGCTTGTCAAAATGAGTCAAGATTTTTACAGATCTGATTGATTGTTACGGTTGTTTTCAAGGGTGAAAAAGTTTAAAAAACACACACACACAAAAATACCCGACCGACTAACCCATCTGCGAGATTCGTTTGCCCGTAGAACACGGTTTCTTTTTGAGCCAAACGAACAAAACGAAGGCAACGATGTCGACCAGCAATACGCAGCACACTTTTCTGCGTAAATATTGGTACTAATACAGACTATTTTGTCTAGTCGATTTTGATTATTATAGATACTAAACAACCGTTCATTGCAAAAATAATGACTTTCACTGCTTAGGCGATGAAGAAAGAAATCGGGGAAAAGAAAGATGTTCCCGTGCAAATGCGTACCGACCCAAATTATTTGTTTGGCTTGTCAAAATGAGTCAAGATTTTTACAGATCTGATTGATTGTTACGGTTGTTTTCAAGGGGGGAAAAGTTTTAAAAAAACACACACACAAAAATACCCAACCGACTAACCCATCTGTGAGATTCGTTTGCCCGTAGAACACGGTTTCTTTTTGAGCCAAACGAACAAAACGAAGGCAACGATGTCGACCAGAAATACGCAGCACACTTTTCTGCGTAAATATTGGTACTAATACAGACTATTTTGTCTAGTCGATTTTGATTATTATAGATACTAAACAACCGTTCATTGCAAAAATAATGACTTTCACTGCTTAGGCGATGAAGAAAGAAATCGGGGAAAAGAAAGATGTTCCCGTGCAAATGCGTACCGACCCAAATTATTTGTTTGGCTTGTCAAAATGAGTCAAGATTTTTACAGATTTGATTGATTGTTACGGTTGTTTTCAAGGGGAAAAAAGTTTTAAAAAACACACACACAAAAATACCCGACCGACTAACCCATCTGCGAGATTCGTTTGCCCGTAGAACACGGTTTCTTTTTGAGCCAAACGAACAAAACGAAGGCAACGATGTCGACCAGCAATACGCAGCACACTTTTCTGCGTAAATATTGGTACTAATACAGACTATTTTGTCTAGTCGATTTTGATTATTATAGATACTAAACAACCGTTCATTGCAAAAATAATGACTTTCACTGCTTAGGCGATGAAGAAAGAAATCGGGGAAAAGAAAGATGTTCCCGTGCAAATGCGTACCGACCCAAATTATTTGTTTGGCTTGTCAAAATGAGTCAAGATTTTTACAGATCTGATTGATTGTTACGGTTGTTTTCAAGGGGGAAAAAGTTTTAAAAAAACACACACACAAAAATACCCGACCGACTAACCCATCTGTGAGATTCGTTTGCCCGTAGAACACGGTTTCTTTTTGAGCCAAACGAACAAAACGAAGGCAACGATGTCGACCAGAAATACGCAGCACACTTTTCTGCGTAAATATTGGTACTAATACAGACTATTTTGTCTAGTCGATTTTGATTATTATAGATACTAAACAACCGTTCATTGCAAAAATAATGACTTTCACTGCTTAGGCGATGAAGAAAGAAATCGGGGAAAAGAAAGATGTTCCCGTGCAAATGCGTACCGACCCAAATTATTTGTTTGGCTTGTCAAAATGAGTCAAGATTTTTACAGATTTGATTGATTGTTACGGTTGTTTTCAAGGGGAAAAAAGTTTTAAAAAACACACACACAAAAATACCCGACCGACTAACCCATCTGCGAGATTCGTTTGCCCGTAGAACACAGTTTCTTTTTTCCGTCGCCTAAAAGTGGGAAAGTGATCTAAGTTGCATATATTATTGCGTATACTTATTTCAAATTAGAGAGCATTCAACATTTTACTATAAACTTGCATCTGAACATCTGATTCAAATGTTCGCTAAAGTTCAATGTGTATTGTACGGCTTATCTATCACAATCTTCGCGAGGATTTAATTGATTTTCGCTAGGCATTATTTCTGCTAGCATGTTTATACATTAACATGAGATGTTATACGCCGGTCAGGTTCGTTATTCTGGAGGGTCGTTATTTCTAAAATTAGTGTAAGGGCCATTATTCCGAAATGGAAACATAACCCTTACTCTTATTGCAGTTTTCGGAACAACGACCCATATTGTATGATCTGAATAACAACCCTTTCTTAAGCCTATAGTTATTTCGGAATTACGACCTTACAATGACTTCGAAATAACGACCCCTCAGAATAATAACCCTTCGGAATAACAAGTTTGACTCCCTTGGCCGGGTAAGTCAACGTAAGCCAATGTCGTTAGTTTATGCTATATAATTCCGAAATTAGTGTTGAGGTCATTATTCTGAAAATTAGATAAGACTAAGGATCATTTATACTAACCCTAATACCCCTGTCACACATATGGCGATCAGGCCTTGCGCTCTCGTTGCGCTGAAAAAAGTATCAAAAAGTATCAAAACGCCATGCAAAGCGCAGTAAGGTCTCTAAAAAACGATTGGGGATGCAGTGGACATCTAGAGCGGGGTAGGGTCCCCATAATCGCCCTTGAGCGCTACAAAGCATCGCGCTTGTTTACGCTCTGCTGCGATCAAGCCAGTATTGCGCTTATAAGTCGCTGTCTGCTTTACAAGTGTCTTGTATAGCCATGGAAATAGTAGCGTGTCTTATCGCGGGAGTTTTGAACAGGCGTATCAATAACATTGCTGAATCTGAATACATTAAAAGGATAAGGCGATAGTATTATAATGTGTTTGTCTGCTCATATCGGTTCAATAAGAAAAACATATTGAATTATATGGACCACTTGGTAGTTGCGGCAGAGTATGTTTGGCTTATAATATCTGATTGTCTTTGAAGGAAAACCTCTAGGAATGGTATCCTCAAAGGAAAGACAAAGGAAGAACGTGTCAATAATTGGTACTGCCACTTCCAACAACTCCTAGGAAATCCACCGGTAGTGACTGATAAAGATGAAGACATCCCAAAGATTTTCGAAGAACTACCAATTAAGTGTACTGCCTTCAATAACACTGAGTACCAGAAAGCCAAGAAATCTATCAAGGAGGGGAAAAGTTTTGGAGAGGACAACATTCCACCTGAACTCCTGACAAGATCCAATCTTGATGATTTAATACTGGATATCTGTAATAAGGCCCTCCTAGAAAAACAAAAACCTGACCAGTGGGCAATATTGAACCTGATACCAGTCCCAAAATCTGGTGACCTAAGTCAGGCAGGAAACTACAGAGGCATATGTCTGAACTCTATTGTGGCCAAGACATATAACAGAATGATTCTCAACAGAATAAGACCTCACCTAGATGAATTACTTCGAACTAACCAGAATGGCTTCCGCGAGGGAAGAGGCACTACCTCACACATTCTTGGACTCAGGAGAATCATCGAAGGTATACATTCCAATAATCTCTCTGCAGTCATAACATTCATTGATTTCAAAAAGGCATTCGACACCATACATCGTGGGAAAATGATCAAGATACTCAAAGCATACGGTGTCCCACAGGTTATAACAGATGCAATTGATGAAACTTACAGAAACACAAGAGCCAAAGTCATATCACCTGATGGCGACACAGAACTGTTCGACATCCTAGCAGGAGTACTCCAAGGAGATACCCTTGCATGCCCCCTACCTATTCATAATCATCCTTGATTACTGCTTAAGAATAGCTATCAGTGGGAGAGAAGAGGAACTAGGATTCACCCTCAAGCCTAGACAGAGTCGAAGAATAGGGCCAAAGAACGTCACTGATCTTGACTTTGCAGATGACATAGCGTTACTTTCTGACACTAAGGAGCAGGCACAGAAGTTGCTGAAATATGTTGAGGAAGCAGCACTCAAAACTGGGCTCCACATGAATGCCAAGAAAACCAAATGCATGGTATTCCACCAAGCACAAGCGGTACAGCTAAAAACCTCTGATGGAAGTAACCTAGACAACGTAGAGGACTTCAAGTACCTGGGAGCTTGGGTTGGTAGTAGCCAGCATGACATAAAAGTACGTAAAGCACTTGCTTGGAAGGCCTGCAATGCTCTGAACAAAGTGTGGAAATCCAGCCTCTGTCGAAAAATCAAAATCAGACTTTTCCAAGCTACTGTTCAAAGTGTTCTACTGTATGGAGCTGAGACATGGACCATCACCAACAGACTGCATAAATCTCTAGATGGATGCTACACTAGAATGCTGAGAACTGCACTCAACATTAGTTGGAAAGATAAAGTACCAAACAAAGACCTGTATGGAAACTTACAAAAGGTATCAGAAAACATCACAGATCGAAGGATGAGATTTGCAGGACATTGCATGAGAAGAGAAAATGAGATTGTATCCGACCTGCTGCTATGGAGACCCAAACACGGACACACATCTGTCGGCCGCCCAGCCTTAACATACTTGGACAACTTGGCGAAAGACACAGGACTGAGGAATGATGAGGAGATGAAAGCATGCATGAGGGACAGAGTAGTTTGGCGAGCCATCACGAAGACCGTTCGAGAACGACATAAGTAGTAGTAGTAAGTAGTCTTTGATGCATTATACAGTCATCAAAAAAGTAACTATACAGGTAATAAATGGGCTTCTAATTCTAAAAAATATATATCCTAAATGTTAAATTAAAAAGTTGTTGAAAAATTAATCTTCTTTAATATGAAATATTGCACGCTAGGATCGGATGACTATTGAGGAAATGGCATTCCATAATGTAAGGTGGGGTCCGATTTTCATTTTCACATTTTATTTTCTACACGCGGACCCATCTACATGTACCTCATCGATTACCTGTAGTGCAATTGGGGGATGCACGCGCAGGTTGGACAGTCGGCCGTATTATTTCGATGGATCAATACGCCACACACACGCTAACTGTCATACCCTCCCCCGTGTTGAAATGTAAAATGTGAAAATGAAGTTGTGACAAGCTTCATCAATAGGTACATTCGTAAATAGAGATTTGACATCAAAGCTTACTAGTATATCTTCAGGAAGTATAGATATCTGTTTGGCTCTTTCTACAAAGTGCTTAGAGTTTTTGATGTATGATGTTCCCTTACCCGCAAGGGGTTCTAATATATTTGCAAGGTGCTTCGCTAAATTGTAGCTGACAATGGGCCGCAAAGGCATGTTTTCTTTGTGGATCTTAGGGAGTCCATATATTCTTGGAGGTACAGGTTTCCAATCTTGGTATGCGGCTTGTTCGTGAAGCTTTAGAGATCAGAATCAGTGAATCATCAACAATCAATAGAAATGACGGCAAAAATATCAGCTGCATGTGGCGCTCTCTATTTCCTATCAACACGATCAATCAATCCCGCAATCGATAACAGTCTTGTAATTTTTTCAGCCAGGTCCACAATGAACCATTATATACCCTGCTCAAGTTCGTTACAGCGTCAAACGATCTTTACAGATCAGTGACCACACTATTGTGCATTAGACTTATTGTAGTCTGTAGTAGACAAGGGGCAGTCTCTACGTTATTTCCATTGGTCAAGGGGCAGTTCTTTGGAGGTTCTTTTAGAACCAAATTTATATATAGTAGGCCAGTGGCAACCTAAGTGTAGAGCTCTTTTCAGAGCCACCATCTCTGTTCAGTGGAAGCGGCAATCCATCTGAACGGCTCTTTTCAGAGCCACCAATACTTTCACAAGTAGGAAAGGGCACCTACCTTCAAATCATCGGGCAAGGGGCAGCCCAAATGATGATAACAAGAGAAGTGGCAATCTTTATGTTTTGTTTAATATTATAATTTGGTCCTGAAGAAGTCAGAGCTAATCCTGACGAAAGCTTGACAGATTAAAACTTGTCCGACGGCGAACCCGTTAAACATTTAACTTATATTTTTAGGTAGGATATATATATTTTTGAGTTAAAAGACAATTTATTACCTGTATAGTTACTTTTTGGGATGAGTGTAGTTGTGGCGGTGCACCCAATACATGTAAGTACATCCCATGTTTACAAAAAATAAAAAACACCCCTGAAACGATATTCATGATAAAAGTTTTGGCAGAGTATGCTTTGCTTATAAAATTTGATTGTCTCCTGACAAAGCAGTACCAGCGTATGAGAACGGGAGACAGACGAATTGAGCGTAATACGGTCGGGAGAGACACGTAGTGAGCGCTTCATTGATCTTACTGCAGTCGCAAAGGACAAGTAGTTTGTATGCGTCCTTGCTACGTCAACGGGAAGCTCACGTCGTTTGCTTTGTGCTGCCACGGCGACATTACTGAGTCATTACAGCGCTCTGAACAGAACGCCGAACCTACACGCTTGTTTTTTACTAGCAAAAAACAAGCGCGGTGCTCAAGGGCGACCATGGGGATCGTCTAAAGTCCCAGCCAGTTTGATAATGCGTTTTGATAATGTTTCAGCGTAATCCAAGCGCCGGCTGATCGCAGCAGAATGTGAAAGGGTTTAAGTGACTTACCTTGATTTAAAAATGGACAGTTTTCCGCGCTCTTATTGCGTGTTATTCATATTTGGTTAGTTTTTTTTAGCGCAATGCAATCGCTGGCCTAATCGCCGTGTGTGACAGGAACTTAACCCTGATTGCATTTTCGGGAAAACGACCCATATTATATTCTCGGAACGACCCTTCATCACAGTTATTTCGGAATTACGACCCTTTTGGAACAATGACCCTTCGGAATAACGAGTTAGACCCCTATTGCCCGGGTAAGCCAAAGTACACAAAAGGTTTTTGCACAGGGATTATAATCACTAAAACCAATGTGCTTGATGTGCATTATACTCGTATATGGTTTTTTCATAAATTTATGTTGCCGCATGTTTTGATTATTTCATAAAAAATCAAGAGATGTCAACATCTACACATTGAAATTCTTTAGACATTTTTTGCCTTATTATGTATCCATACGCTCATTATTGCCGTTGTTGCGCTACACATCCCCTCTAAAAGAATCAGCGTTTGATTGATTAATTACAAAATCCACAAATGTTCTTACTTTTTGGCGGAATTTTAGATTAGAACAAATCGCTGTAAAAGCTCACTAATACCCCTGTCACACATCCGGCGATCAGGTCTTGCGCTCTGATTTTTTTAAAATCAAAACGCCATGCAAAACGCAGTAAGGTCTCTATGAACCGATGTGGACGCAGTGGACACTATCTAGAGCAAGGTAGGGTCCCCATGATCGCCCATGAGCGCCATACAAAGCGCCGCGCTTGTTTACGCTCTGCTGCGATCAAACCAGCGCTTGTATTGCGATTATAAGTCGCTGTATGCGTTGCTACACCTTCTCAACACGTTTTCATAACGTTCTCTGCGTCGACAGAGCGAATGCGCGCATGGTATTAGATTCAAACATTGAAATAGTAGAAATTATACAGTCCTCAAAATAAGTCACTGCCTATGTTATAAATATAGTCTTAACTCCAACACTATAGCTCCAACGTAAAAATAATTAAGTTATGAAGTAGTAAAGAAAGTACTTCTCTTTAATTTGAGAGATATTGTTCACGAAGGTCGGTTAATAATTAAGAACGCAACATTGTAAAGGATTGAACACAGTGCAGTTTACATTTTTACACTTGGGTTTTGAACACGCGGAACGGTGTGACAGGTATGTGTATAGGTTGCATTGATCAATTGAAGCATCCCCAACCCTCATCATATTACTATCGACCATGAGTTGTCGTTATTAGTTAATCAATAATCTGCCTGTTGCTAGTCCGAGGCTGCGTGTAGGCGAACTAAATTTTAAAATGAAAAAACGGACTTTGTTTTGGTTTTAGGCAAATAACGTGAAGATTGAATGAATATTAACATATTCATTCAATTTTCACGTGTAATATCACAAATTAAAGGAAGAAATGTCCTTACCAATTTATAATTTAATACTTTTACGTATGAGCTATAGTGTTGGTGTTGAGAGCATATTAATGTATTATCTGGTCAGTTTCTTATTTTGAGAACTGTATACTCCTTGTGGTAGTAGCTACGATAGGAATAACAATGACCCAGGTCACGCGTTATGAACTCGCCTCCCAATAGGGCGGTGCTGTTACACTTTTTAGTTTCATGCTGTCATATTCCTTAGATATTTTTAAAACCCAAAAGCTATCTCAACAAATTGGTATCATTTTAAAGCCCCAATAACAAGCTATCTGCCTGCAAAATGGCATTGGTATAGCTTATACAGAATGGAAGAAACAGCTGTTTGAAGTATGGGGACCAGGGGTGGTGACGGAAAGGGTACCGCCGGAAGGGGTGCCGCCTGTACAAACTAAATTTGGGATAATCCTATGCTTTGTTCTTTTTACAATAACTAGTCATCCCCTTATGTTACAAACACCATTCTCTTTCCATTTTAAAGGATATTTAGTAGTCTTTAATTATGTGGTTCAACAGACTTGTCAACTATTTGTAACAAATAATTAATCATGGATAATACCATGATCATCAGCTTTCTTCCTATTCGCTACACAGTCAACATGCCTCAATTTACCGGATTTATAAAAATGACTATAACAGAAAAAGTAGAGGAATTCAGAAATGCAGTTTAGATCAGGGATTGATGGGTACATCCTTAACAAATACTTCTGAAAATTCTAAACATAGCCTATATAAAATAAAGATTGGAGATATTCACTAGCCGGTATAATTACCTTATCGACGTAGTAACCTTTGACCATTATATATCATCTGATGGCTAATTTCATGGGAAATTCAAATATGTAAAGTAAAAAATGATAGGGGTAGGTATAAAAAATATATTGATATCAAATTAAAAACTCTGATACTTTTCCGAACATTGTGAATCATACCATTTTGGTCCTTAGTCGTACTAAAAATTTCAATGGCATATTTGGTTTCCTCATGCAATTTCCGTTCAGAAAATGTATACTTTTACTACCTCAGCTGGGGGTGTACAAGCAAATATAATGTGTAAAGTTAAAATCATGTCGCGAAAGCCAAAATCCGTGTGTAACGCGAAAGGAGGCGAGCTTATGACACATGACCCCCATGTTTAAAGCTGACGATTGCCGATACATTTATTGTTATTTAAATCCTTAGAGAGCATTATCATATCATATCATATTCAAAGTAGATGGTCTGAGTACTGGATGTACTTTTCTGAAGATGCATCAAAAAACAAAGTTCCATTTAGTGCAACGGAAACGGATAGAAAAATCAGCCAAATGTTTCATAAGTGCTATTCATTTGGCCAATTTTAAGAGACAAAACGTACCTATCGGTATATTATAACCGTTCTAAATCACAAATATCTCTTGAACAGACTATAAACAATAAAAGTGACTGATTTTTGGTGGGGATGCCCTCTAATTAGCCAGAACCAGACCAGGACAGCCATTAATTTTAACCCTACCCAAGAGAACCGTTGCAAAAGTCATATTTGCTTTTCATAGAAACTAAGAGATCTTCAATATACAGGACTTAGTGGATAGATTCCAAGTATCTGAAAGAGATCATTTTCTACCACTGACTACCTGATTGACTATATTACTATAAGGCTACACATAAGGAAACTCAAAGTGACTATTATGTTAAGATTGAACATCCGAGGCATCACTGTGGCTTGACTTGTAACAACGAAAATCTGAGCCTTACAAAGGTTAATATTGCCTACAATCTGATTTATACATGATAATACAGTATTATATTCAGAAGAAAAAGAAGAAAAAACATTAGTCTGGTCGCAGCTGAATGTGAAAGGGTTTTAGTGACATTGACTTTAAAATAGACAATTTGGAACAGTTTTCCGTGCGCTCTCACTGCGTGTTATACATATTATTTGAGCGCAGTGTAGTCGCTGGCCTGATCGCCAGATCGGGATTCGGGAACGCGCATGATGACCTATATTCCACATGTAGACAAACCCGTACTTATTTCTTGAAGTGTAACGTTCTGTTGACAGACTTATTCACGCATGCAATATCTCCATATTAAAGAGGGGGATTTTGATCAACAGCATTATAAATCGACATTCAAGGTGTTTACATTTTTACATAATTATGAGGATATTTTAGTGACTGGAAGTAAATTTTTAATCGGTTCAGATCATATCTGTTTTTATCCTCCACAGATCCACTGGAAGAAAGCCTGGGAAATGACATGTGACAACAGTAAACTATAATCAAAATTATCTCATCACCATGAGTTACTATTTATGGTTTATATTAGGTTTGTTCATCAATAATTACGCATGCGCGATAGACGTGACCTCTGACCTTTGTAATGTAAGTAGTACTAATGTTACGAATGATCTTGTCACGGTATTTGCAAATATTAACAATAGTGCATGTAGGGTTGATGTGTCAATTAAAAAAAACAGCACCACGTCTATTACTGTCATTGATCCAGCAATTTACAATACATATTCATATGCCTATGTGGAAAGGCTGTCGAACTCCGACCAAAACTGTCAAAAGAAGTATGTTTTATTTTCATTGAAATCACCCTGTATCACACATATCTTAGACAATGTATTTAGACTCAATATCATAAATGCCGGTCACATTAATTTACGAATTCGAGAGGCTGCACACATAGTCCCATCTCGAGCCCCATGCAAAGATATTAACACCGTATTGGTTCCTTCCATGACTAAATCAATATGTAACGCCACTGAGTATGATACTATTGAACAAATTAGTCATAATTATGGAGTCAGTCGGTTTGGTTTAAAGTGCTCAGATGGGTGTATGTGTCACCTTGCCTACAGAAAATGGACACAAGTGTGTCAACATACTCAAGACTCTGGTGTTCTATTAATATACTGGTCCACTGTGGAAATTAAACGTTTATCATTATCTGAATCCAGAATGAATACAATTTCAGCCGATGCATTTCGTTGTTTGAATAGCATAACTGCAGTCTTTCTCGACTATAATCATCTTTCGTCACTACCCGCAATGCTATTCCAGGCAATGAAAAAGGTACAATTTATTGACTTAAGGAATAATAAACTCGAATCCCTACCAGTAGGTTTGTTTAGTGGATTACTTGAGTTAAAGTCAATCGATTTGGAAAACAATCCCATAATCAATTTACCTGGTGGCATTTTTAACAGTTTGAATATGCTTGAGCGTCTTGAACTATACCATATGAAATTGCAACTTCTGCCTGTTGAACTGTTCCACCCTCTCGGAAATTTAGAACACTTATTACTGAACAACAACCAACTTTCTACCTTAGAGCAAGGCATATTCAAAAATCAGTTTAAACTTGTAACTCTTACATTGGAATATAATACGATCAAATCATTACCAATCGATTTCAGTCGCTCACTTGGGTCACTTAGATATCTTTATTTAAACCATAATTCACTGTCTCGTTTATCCACCGGCGTGTTTCAAGGTCTGAGAAAAATAAATGTGTTAAACCTTGACTTCAATAATATATCAGCAATAGATAAAGGGGTGCTGGACGGATTGGATGGATTAGACGACCTTTATTTGTCAAATAATCAATTGTCAATTTTGCCAGACGATTTGTTTCATAACTTAACTACACTGCTATTAGTTCGTCTTAATAATAATAGACTTGTCGTTTTGCCATATTTTCAATTATCCACCATTCAGTTCTGCTACATTCAAAACAACCTTTTGCCCGCACTTCAAAATTCCGCTTTCAACCTAAGTTTTGAATTAACCAGGCTAAATATTTCTACTAATAACATTTCAATGCTATCAGTGAATACCTTTGTTTCCCTGCAGAAGTTACAAAGTTTGAATTTGGATACTAACCGTATATCCATGTTGCAAAAAGGACTATTTGACTCACAATATGCTTTACAGGAACTTTCACTTAATGACAATCTATTGACAACGATGAGTCCCGGTGTTTTCGATTCTTTGAGAGATCTATACTTCTTAAGATTGGATAATAACCCGTTGTCACCATTGTCTTATAACATATCCGAACTAGCTGCGTTATATAATTTGACGAGATTGAACGTTGCAAACTGTCAACTTAGATCACTGCCGGTTGGCCTGTTTGGTTCAATGCGTGCGTTATGGGGTCTCTATTTGCAAAACAACGATATATCTATATTATCAGACGGCTTATTCGATTCGCTGGTTAGCCTGATAGAGCTTTTTCTGCAAAACAACCGCTTGCGAACAATATCAGCTGGCGTATTTGATAGTCTTACTGCCCTTCAGATCCTTGACATGGGTGAAAATAATATCAGTGCATTCTCGGATGAAAGTATCTTTCATTCACTATTGGAATTGCAAATTCTGAAGTTAAACAATAACCGTTTATCAGCAGTGACGAATGTTTTATTCACTAAGTTACTCAAGATGTTGCAACTAGACATCAGTAGAAATAAAGTAGGACATGAACTGTCAAGAGAAGTATTTAATTCCTATACAACTCTAGCGTATTTAAACATGAGTTCAACTAACTTATCATTTTTTCCCACCATTTATCCTAACGTTATCATCATTGATGTGTCGCATAATAAGTTAGCAAATATAAATGCTAGCGTATTTAAGAATCTAACGCGTTTACAGATTCTCTCGTTAGAAGGAAACAAGATAGAAGTACTTCCAAATCAATTTTTCGAAACGCTTGGACAACTCAAAATTCTTGATTTGAGTTATAATCTTATCAGTCAAATTGATATTGGGCTGTTCAATAATCTCACCCGACTCACGAGTCTCAGATTGATTGGAAACCGACTTACGTTCGTGCACATGGATGTTTTTTCAGGTATGCTAAAACTGAGCAATCTGAATATTCAACACAATAATATTGAACATGTGTCCGGTGGTTCCCTTGATAACACTCCAAACTTAAATCTGGTTGATTTGTCACACAATGTCATTCAGAGGTTTGACAAAATAAGCTCTGGCAATGCAAGTAAGGCCGCTACTATTGATTTACGGCGTAATAATTTGTTGCTTATTACACATACGTCATTTGAGGACCTTCGCGATTTAACTCTTTTAGTGGACGATAGTGCTGCGTGTTGTTTTGCCGTAACAACAACCGTACATTGTGTATCCAAAAATCCCAAGCCCGCTTATCTTACCTGTTTAAGAATGTTAAATGATGTCCTGTTACGATTGACTATGTGGACCGTTGGTCTTACAACTGTTATTTTTAATAGTGTGGTGTTTTATCGTCGTTATGCTGACAAAAGCTCAAATAGAGTTCAGTGTTTGTTAATAGCACATCTATCTGTCTCAGATTTTCTAATGGGAATCAGTATGATCTTGTTGGCATCAGCTGATTCCTATTATGCCGATTACTTTCCCTCTTTCATGACTACGTGGAGAGAGGGTTATTTGTGCAAATTTATAGGCGTTCTGTCGATACTTTCAAGTGAAGTATCAATTTTTTTAGTAACCCTAATCGCTTTCGATAGATTTCAAGGGGTCAAGTATCCTTTCAGTGAAAAACGTTTAAGCTCGAAATCAGCTTCGATGTGCATATGTTTAATTTGGGTAGTAGGCATACTCATAAGTGTGATACCATTGGGGTTGTCCTCATCGTTCCCGGATGTCTATGAAATTTCAGAAGTTTGTGTCGGTATTCCCATGGTCAAACGACCTTTGACCTTGACGGAAACATTTTCGGTTGAGGTCAGATGGACTTCCTCTTACATGGAGATCGTAGATGCACTTGATTTCATATCTTTTAAGTATTTTAAGTACATTAGAGTCCTCGATAAAACCGTTATAAGTAATGAAACCTACACGGTCAATGACAAAGTAATCGGGTACAAACTGGCAACGTATTATTCAATCATTGTTTTTATAGGGATTCCCCTCTTGTGTTTTATGTTCATGGCCTTACTTTATGTAGGGATATTCAAGGCAGTGAGAGCATCTGCCAGAAGTGCAGGACGAAATCAAACTGAAGAAGAAGAAACACGTATGGCAAAGAAAATGTTTGCCATTATATTTACGGATTTCCTTTGCTGGGTACCTCTCATAATAGTATGCCTTCTTGTTCAGTGTGATGTTTTTACAGTGGACCCTGTTGTTTACGCGTGGACCGTTGCGTTTGTTTTACCCATAAATTCAGCTCTGAATCCGTTACTGTACACGCTAATGAACACTATATCTGGAGGATGCAGCTGTAATAATGGATAGTAATATAGTATGCCTACTATCCCGCATAACTTCAAACAAGGTTTCCTGACTCACACCGGTGGCGCCACACTGGGAGCCCCCCCCCCCCCACCCACCCCACCCCATCCCATCCCCACAAAAAAGGTACATTGGTACAAAAAAAGGACTTTTTCAGATTGGGGGAGGGGGGGGGGGGTGGGGGGGTGGTGGGGGGGGGGGGGGGCGGGGGGCGTCCGTTTTTTCTGGAAAAGGTGCATTTTTCAGATTTGGCGTCCGCCCACCCCCCCCCCCCCCCCCCCCCCCCTGGTTACGGGCCTGTGTATAGAGAACACCATATTCGCTATCACACGGGTAAAACTAAATTTGCCGATCGGAACTACATTGAACTTCCTGTTTCGGGAGTTTTCCAACAATTATACCCGTATACCCAAGTATACGTAGACGACAAAATTAAGCGACATTCTGTCTACAGCGCCATCAACAGTGAGCTCCACAGGAAGTTAAAATGTAGCTTGCGATCGGCAAAAAGCGGAGTTTCACCCTTTACTGTATAGTTAGTTTGCTTTAAATTACCAAATGATAAAATCGTGGAGTAGGCCTCCTATTCATTATTTTAATTTTGCGAAACGTTCACGTAGCGAAAGCTCAACGTATACATAGCGCATTGATCACTACGTATCTACAGTAGCCTACCGTACAATCATTTAAACTTATAATTGCAATGTTATAATCATTGCGTGGGATGAGCGCCAGAAGGCCTTAACTAAAAAAAGAGAGGCTATTTTGAGATAATTAACTTTGAATATTTGGGACCCTAGCTGTTACATTGAGTTGGGGCTATAAATGTGGTCATCTTCAATACGCGGTTCCAGAGTTTTTAGCACGCATTGCATTGTGGGATCGGCTGAAATAAATTTCGGAACGGCTCAACTTCCGGTGCGTGACAATAAAGCTATATGAATACGTGTACGATACTACTACAACGATAAATGACTGCGATTACATCTGTGATGTTTTTAATTTAAAAAGAAAACACGATAGGTGAGTGTTTATACAAATTGTTTATTTATTCAAATAATTATCCGTGCCCATATTTAAAGTCTTCGAAGTATATTATGCCGAAGTATGGTTATCAAATAGTGTTTGTTTATTTATGTGTTTGTTTATTTGTCTGAAGACTGTTTATTTAGTTGTTTATTTATTTTTTTGTTATCCTTTTGATTATTTGTCTGTTTGTTTGATTTGTTTAATTGTTTGTTTGTGTGTTGATTTGTTTGTCTATTTGTTGTTTGTTTATGTTTTGTTTAATTGTTTGCTTTGTTGTTTATTTATTTGTGTTTATTTATTTATTTTATTTGTCTATTTGTTTTTGTTTTGTTCATTTATTCATTTGTTTGTTTATTTTTGTATGTTTATATATGTTTAATATATGTTTATTTGTTTGTTTATTTATTTGTTTGTTTATCCTTTTGATTTGTTTGTCTATTTGTTTGTTTGTTTATGTTTCGTTTAATTGTTTGTTTTGTTGTTGATCTATCTTTGTTTATTTTTTATTTATTTTTATTTGTCTATTTGTTTTGTTCATTTGTTTGTTTGTTTATTTATTTGTTTATTTATTCTTATGTTTGTTTGTTTGTTTGTCTGTTTGTGTGTTTAAATATTTGTTTGGTTATTTATTTGAATATTTATTTGTTTTTTTGTTTTTTTGTTTGTTGTTTAATTGCTTGTTTTGTTGTTAATTTATTTGTGTGTATGTATTGGTCTGTATATTTGTTTTGGTGTTGGTTTGTTTGTTTATTCATGTTTTGTACGATTTTTGTTATTTACTAGCGCTGAAAATCCCAAATAACGAACTAACGTTAAAGGCATATTATGTGATCTTTTCCAGAGAGCGCCCTCTATTCATGATTTGTTTTAGAAAGTAGATTTTCTTGCAGATTTACATATCTGTTCATAAATCGTACATACATTCCAAGTTACAGAGCGATACGATTCCTTATTACCTCAAAATCATGGTTTTAGATTGAATTTAGAGTGATAAAAATTCCATTAAAATGGAATGGGGACGGTCAAAAGGAAATGGCGATATGATGCAAATAGGAAGAGGCAAAATAGCAGCATTTGTAAAAGTGCTATGTTATGCGGCAGAATCAATCGCAAAGATGCTAATTGTGAACGAATTTTGTGTTGCATGAATGTGAAAGAAATATATATTGCAGCATAGTTTATTATTTTGTGTATCAATACATAGGCACGTCAGCGCGCCACGTAATTGCGCTTGTTTACTCTAAGTGCCAGAGTACCAATAAACATGTGGAGATACATACAAGTGATCAATGATTGCAGGTTGTTTTAAGTTACATCGGTAGCGATGCGAGCCGAACCCTATAGCGTGGGATTGGCAAAATGATGAAATTTAGGTCTTTCTACATACAGATGGAGGCAGCCATGTTTGATCTTTGTAGTCTTTTATGCCACATTCGTAATATATGTACCATAATGCAGCATAGTTTATCAGTTCCCCGCAGCCTGTGATGGAGTCAAAGGTATTTATTTTTTAGTCTGTTGATGTATTGGCAATACGGTACTTCGAACAGAGAGACAAAATAGTTAACATTTGTTTGCCCACTCAAATATTGAAATTGAAATAAAGAAGTTTTTTTTATCAGGAATGACAATTTTGTGTGCGGCTTGATATATTTGTGACAGTCATGAATATTGTGCTATTTTCATATTATATTGTGTTATTTGTTTCCATGTTTTGACTTTGTATGCTCCATGTTTCCCTCTGTCCATCCCTGTCTGGTATAATTCATCTGCCCAGTAACACCACCTTGACCCATGACCCAATCTGTTTACTGTCCACCACATGTGACCTTGTTTACTTCCTGTCTTATCTCCCCCTATGCAAATAGCCCAGCCACCCATTTTTTGTCAGTCCAGAATTGCTCTCCAACAAGCCTACACTCCATCTCTGGGCCTGTCTACCATTTTGTGTATCCCTTTGTCTTAGAAAACCAGCACTTGCTTTCCATCAACGCATTGCCATCGCTGGATGTCATCGTTTTGTGTTTTCAACGTATTTCTGCTGTTTGTCTGTATGTGTATGTCTACGTCGACTGCAGTGACATTGTACATTCGTCTTCTATTGTATTGATATTCTCTACTGTCGTCAAGTGCATTTATAGTTCTATACATTTTGAAAGCCCCCACGGTCACCTTGGTCAACCTCTCCTCAATATATTGTGAGGTAAAAATAAACCGAGACTGTCACATATTAAATAACGGTTTTGTTTGATGATTAGATTCCATGTTTATTTGGGAACTAATAGCTCTGATCTGGCAATCATAAATCAAGCCAAATATAATGTAGGCCTAGCCTTATACATCATGTAACCTATTTTTACATAGAGTTGTGGCTTCGTGAAAATACAGAAAAATAGGAAAGGGTTAATTAATTTTTAAAATGTTTAAATACAGTAAAACAAATGCTCCCTTCCACTTATGTCTAGAAAATCGTAAATGGAAGTATCTTGGGCAAGCGCTATACCGTTTATAGTTAGAGGGAAAGTTATCTATTTTTCGTTTGTGTATGGAAAATACAGCATTTTCCATAGTATATTGGTATTAACCAGATGATTTAACTTACTCCACATTCCAGAAAAATGTTTACAAAACATGCCTCTTTCTTTTCAGACGATAGTGTACACGAACGGCCTTACATTTTGAATTTCCGTTGGTTTCAATGTATGGATTTCAATTATGTGACCCCATAAAATTCATTACACGTTGGAACTAAATTATTTCATCCTAAAACCGCTGGAGTTGGATAACCAACTCCATGCAGGTGTCAGTATCATCGCCACTACTGCCCTCTATTATTTTATAATGATATATTCATCGATAGAGGGCAGTATTACGAAATTACTAACAGGTATGAGAGATAGACTTTTTTCAAGATGGCAGCCCCCGCGTATTTCTAGAAACACCAAAATGTGGAAAATACCGCAATCTGATGCTATAAGAGGGAACGGCTCGCTGCGCGAACCGTCCCCCAAAAATAATAAGCTGTCGGAATCCCGACAGTTTATTTTCACTCTAAAACCATGATTTTGAAGTTATTAAGAATCGTATCGCCCTGTAACTTGGAATGTATGTACGATTTATGATCAGAAATGTAAATCTGCAAGAAAATCTGCTTTCAATTTTTTTTCTCGATGTTGAGGGCGTTCACTGAAAGATCACATAATATACCTTTAACAACATAAAATAGAAATTTCGTTGATGCAAAAGTATCCTGTAATAAGTAAATAAACATTTAGGAAAGGAAACAGTTCGTAAGGTAGGTAAACAGTTATATCGCTGTTTCGTACAAAGTAGGTCGACGACGTACGTGTTTGCTCGCCAAGTATGGGACATTCCCTGCAACCGGAAGTTGAGCCGTTCCGAAATTTATTTCAGCCGTTCCCACAATGCAATGCGTGCTAAAAAACCTGGAACCGCGTATACGTATTGAGAGTGTTTATGATTTAAGTCTTTATGGTTCTTAAATCTGTGGGTTATATGGATTATTTTGGTACCAAAATCTCAATTAGCCCAAAAGTTTAGTAATGGCTTTCTGGCGCTCAACCATCGATTTATGCGATGTGAATAAAAATATAGCTTATTGCACCGTGGATATGAATATAAACAGTCTAAATATTGCAGATATATTGAACAGGATCATCTTAAGGTGGAGGAAAGTTTCTAAAATATTCATAATGTATCGAAAATGGTAGTAAGTATAATGGTGGTGACATCATCTTTTCTACTACTATGTTACTATTTTTAATTTTATGGACAATACTGTATGAATTTGTTTAACTATTTTAATATTTAGATGTAGAGATATATGGTTTGAGCAAATGGCAAGCCTAATTTGCAATTTGTTAGTTTTACATTCTTTCCATGGTCACTGGATATTTGTGAGCCATTACATCAAAGCAGACCAGGCGTCAGCAAATCTTATTTACAGAAAACAAAACATCAGAAGATAAGAACAAATAATGAAAATATAAGGAATTTGTCATCATTCAAGCAGCACAAAATCTGCATTGTCTATGTTATATTTCAAGTTAGGTATCATTTTATAGCTAAATATTGTGGTTGTAAGATGAAATTAAAACATCAATTTTCCTTTTTGGAACTGCTCTGTTTTGATGTAATGGGTCACATTTATTACATATTACAATCCAAGTGCTGATATGGTTGATATTTCGGCCAAATGTTGATGCCGTGAAATGTTAGTGTTTTACAGTATTTCACATGAAGAGCATTTGGTTTTATACTAAAAAGCAACAACAAAAAAGGTTAAGAATAAGTGCAGGGGTAAAGACGAACAAAAAAGAACTTTGTTCTGATACCAAAATCTCAATTTTGATATGGAAAAGTAATTTTGTTTGAGTCACCCACCTTTATATCACTTGTGTTTGTAGCGTAATCTTCTTTGATTCAAATTGCACCTCACTCTTGACCTGGGAGGTCAGTTGGTCACCCCATGATAGGCTTCTGACCTAGTAGGTCAATTGGTCCCTAAGATATGGCTTTTGATCTGGGTGGTCAATTGTTTACCCAAGATAGGACTCATTGGTCCTCCAAAATAGGAATCGTGATCTGGGTTGTCAATTGGTCACCCTAGATATGACTCATGATCTGGGTGGTCAATTGGTTACCCAAAATAGGGCTAATGATCTGGGTGGTCAATTGGTCACCCAAGATAGGACTTGTGATCTGGGTGGTCAATTGGTCACCCAAGTGGGACTCATGATCTGGGTGGTCAATTGGTCACCCGAGATAGGCCTTTTGATCTGGGTGGCCAATTGGTCACCCAAGATAGGGCTCATGATCTGGGTGGTCAATACAAGATAAGGCTCTTGCTCTTGTGGTGCATATTCCTAAAGTTGCGTATCATAACAGCGCGCGTAACTAAAACAACAAAAACGCTTGTGCTGATGAGCCGGGCAAACGCTTTAAAACGGGCAACAGACTCGCAGAGCGGGTAAACCTAGATGAGTTGACACATAGTAAACAAAAAGGTTGACGGGCAAGAAGATGTGTAGCCCACACAAGTGTACACATAACACGGATTCAATTAATACATTTAGATACATTTAAAGACCCGTACCATGCAACTAGGACTGTTGTTAACAAAACTTTACAGACCCAGACCATACATCTACACAAACAGTAGGAAAACTAGCCCGACATTGCCTGCCCCATAAAGGGGGATGTTTTTTAATTTTAATTGATGAATTTAAATGTTATTGTGCAAAAAATTATAAGTTAGTGTGGAATTACCAGCTTACCTATCAATGTTAATGGTTACAAAGATGTGATAAATAGCTTAAGTATACTTTATATTAATGTTCATTATACTGTGGAAAACCGGTAGTAAGTACTATTATTACTACTATGTTACTATTTTTAATTTGTTAATTATTTTGATATTTAGATGTAGAGATATATGGTTTGAGCAAATGGCAAAAATTTGCAATTTGTTAGTTTTACGCTTAAACACATTCTTTCCATGGTCACTGGATATTTGTGACCCCTTACATTAAAATAGACAAGGTGTCAGCAAACCTTATTTACCATCAGAAGATAAGGACAAATAATGAAAATATAAGGAAATTGTCATCATTCAAGCAGCACAAAATCTGCATTATCTATGTTATATTTCAAGTTAGTTATCATTTTATAGCTAAATGTTGTGGTCGTAAGATGAAATTTAAACATCAATTTTCCTTTTTGGAACTGCTGTGTTTTGATGTAAAGGGTCACATTTATTACATATTACAATCCAAGCGCTAATAAAATAGTAATATGGTTGTTATTTCTGCCAAATGTTGATGCCGTGAAATGTTAGTGTTTTACAGTATTTCACATGAAGGGCATTTGGTTTTATACTAAAAAGCAAAAAAAAGTTAAGAATTAGTGCTGGGGTAAGGAGGAACAAAAAAGAACTTTGTTCTGATACCAAAATCTCAATATTGATATGGAAAAGTAATTTTGTTTGAGTCACCCACCTTTATATCACTTGTGTATGTAACGTAATCTTCTTTGATTCAAATTGCACCTGACTCTTAACCTGGGAGGTCAGTTGGTCACCCCATGATAGGCTTCTGACCTAGTAGGTCAATTGGTCCCCAAGATAGGGCTTTTGATCTGGGTGGTCAATTGGTTACCCAAGATAGGACTCATTGGTCCTCCAAAATAGGAATCGTGATCTGGGTGGTCAATTGGTCACCCTAGATATGACTCATGATCTGGGTGGTCAATTGGTCACCTTAAATAGTGCTAATGATCTGGGTGGTCAATTGGTCACCCAAGATAGGACTTGTGATCTGGGTGGTCAATTGGTCACCCAAGATAGTACTCATGATCTGTGTGGTCAATTGGTCACCCGAGATAGGACTCTTGATCTGGTGGCCAATTGGTCACCCAAGATAGGGCTCATGATCTGGGTGGTCAATACAAGATAAGGCTATTGCTCTTGTGGTGCATATTCCTAAAGTTGCGTTTCATAACAGCGCGCGGAACTAAAACAACAAACACGCTTGTGCTGATGAGCCGGGCAAACGCTTTAAAACGGGCAACAGACTCGCAGAGCGGGTAAACCTAGATGAGTTGACACATAGTAAACAAAAAGGTTGACGGGCAAGAAGATGTGTAGCCCACACAAGTGTACACATAACACGGATTCAATTAATACATTTAGATACATTTAAAGACCCGTAACATGCAACTAGAACTGTTGTTAACAAAACTTCCCCAGACCATACATCTACACAGACAGTAGGAAAACTAGCCCGACATTGCCTGCCCCATAAAGGGGGATGTTTTTTAATTGATGAATTTATATTTTATTGTGCAAAAAATTATAAGTTAGTGTGGAATTACCAGCTTACCTATCAATGTTAATGGTTACAAAGATGTGATAAATAGCTTAAGTATACTTGATATTAATGTTCATTATACTGTGGAAAACCGGTAGTAAGTACTATTATTACTACTATGTTACTATTTTTAATTTTATGGACAATACTGTATGAATTTGTTTAATTATTTTGATATTTAGATGTAGAGATATATGTTTTGAGCAAATGGCAAGCCTAATTTGCAATTTGTTAGTGTTACGCTTAAACACATTCTTTCCATGGTCACTGGATATTTGTGAGCCCTTACATGAAAACAAACCAGGTGTCAGCAAATCTTATTTACAGAAAAAACCCATCAGAAGATAAGAACAAATAATGAAAATATAAGGAAATTGTCATCATTCAAGCAGCACAAAATATGCATTATCTATGTTATATTTCAAGATAGGTATCATTTTATAGCTAAATGTTGTGGTTGTAAGATGAAATTAAAACATCAATTTTCCTTTTTGGAACTGCTCTGTTTTGATGTAATGGGTCACATTTTTTACATATTACAATCCAAGTGCTGATATGGTTGATATTTCGGCCAAATGTTGATGCCGTGAAATGTTAGTGTTTTACAGTATTTCACATGAAGGGCATTTGCTTTTATACTAAAAAGCAAAAAAAGTTCAGAATTAGTGGTCAATTGGTTACCCGAGATAGGGCTTATGACCTGGGTGGTCAATTGGTCACCCAAGATAGGGCTCATAGGGCTCACAGTCCTATCTCAGGTGACCAATTGACCACCCGGATCATGAGTCCTACATTGTACCTTGGGTGACCAATTGATCATCCATATTAGAGGTTGATCTAGGGTGCCCCAAAATAGGAATCATGATCCGGGTGGTCAATTGGTCACCCGAGATAGGACTCTTGACCTGGGTGGTCAATTGGTTACCCGAGACGGGGCTTATGATCCCAATAGGTTATGTCAAATTATTATATAATGACATATCAGTAGTCAACAAATTAAAAGTTCTACCAGTGTTGGCATTATAGGTTTGTTAATAATTCAATGTTATGTTATGTTATAAAACTCAATCCCTACTCACTTTTTGTTGTTTATCTATTTGTGTTGAGCAGTGTATTTCATCTACATTTGTGGTTACTCACAAAAGTCGTAACACAAAAAATAAAACAATTTGACCCTTATCTGTTATTACAAAAATTACATGAATAAATTATATGAAATAAATATATATGCACAGAAATGAATTACTTGTTTGTTATAATCATTGGTGTTGATGTTTGATTACTCCTGAGAATACATCATGTGTATAGCAGATAAATAGGGTGTAACAAGGGTGACAACAGATGTTCATAAGTGTGTTGTGGTCAAAGTGAACAATGAAATAAGTTATTCAGCAATAAGAGTATATTTTGGGGAAAATATGTTTATTTGTGGGTGTCATTTTACAATAAGGGTTTGGTAAATTCTTCAAATTTTCTTTGACGTTTGATTAAGTTTTAATTTGAAATTTTAGACTGTTAGAATAACATTTTTAATTTCAAAAATCAAAGATATGGGTGGCTTTTTAATCAAGGTAACCAAACAGCTTTTTTAGTACAAAAATTGTTCTTTGTTTTTTTCCAGCTACTATTGAATAGTTGAAAATGAGAAATTTGGTCAGTAAAAGTTATACATTATTTGTTATTGTGCGGACAATCTCAGTAATTGACTAAAACAGAAAATACAAAAAAAAAATTCTTTTGTACCCAAAGTTACCCTGCAAATTTGACTTTACAAATGTTTACAAATTTGTCTTAGGCGACGAAAAAACCACCCTGTTGTACGGGCAAACGGACCTCTCAGGTCGGGTCGGTCGGTCGGAGTTTTTCCTACCATACAGTCAAAAGTTTGAAGGAATTTTACTGTTTGCGGACATCAGGTATAGGACTTATTTAATGTGTGTCTTGCTTTTTTATTTTCATAATTTCTATATTTTTACTTAATTACAGGGTGTGTCAAATAAAATTCCCATGGGAAACATGGCCATGAAAAATGCATACGTTGGACGTGAAGTAATAATAATCATGTTCAACAATCTGTAATGTGTCATAAGAATTATTATCCATTTTGGAGTTTTAGTTATCAAATTATGGCAAATCTACTCAGGCATGTCAAATTCCGCTTTGGCCACTTTTCATGCGCAGAGAACTCGTTTATTATAATCGTCATTCAGTGTATAATTGAACATAATCAATACAATTAATCATAATCTACCTACTACATCTTGATTGATAGTTGGATTTGAGCAAAAAATGTGAGCAATAAATTGACATATAGTAATCATCATTAGAATCACAAAGGCATTTTTCAGTTGAAAGTCATTTTCTTATTCAAAAGTAGCCAAAGTAGGATTCGCACTCTTGTTACTGAATTGATCATATCTCGGTAGTTATAGGTGGTAAAATTCATTGGGATGAACTGTATTTGATAAGACTAACAGGGCTTACCAACGGTTTATTTCTTTAAACTTGAACTATATTCAATCGAAAACGTGATTTTATTTCATTGGCGTAGTAAGGTTTTTCATATGAGTGGCAATAAATAAAAGTCAACCGTCACAAATTTACCAGCCTGTCAACTTTTGAGAATTGCTTGGAGTGAGAGATCAGCGATATTGTGGTGGTGGGGGAGGGGCGGTTGTGGCGTGGCTTCCCCCAAACCGACGTGACAAAATCCATTCGTGAAATGAACCGACAGTGCCATATCAACCGACACGACTCACCCGATCGCCCCCTCCCGCCCCTCGCCCCTCGCCCCATTCCTCCCCTTCTGATCTGACTACGCCACTGTTTCATTTCCCAATTGGCCTACCTATGTGCCGATATACAAGTAGAAACACATCCTGTATCATTAAATATTCAGTTGAACAGTTTGAATTTTATTTTATTTTATTTTTATAAATCACAAAAATATATTCCATTTCTTTTGCAAATAACATTATACTGAATAGAGCCTATGGCCCGAATTCACAAAGGTCCGGTTGCTTTTACTTTAAGCCTGGCCTAGCTTAAGCCTGGATTAGTTAAGCCACCACCATGGCTTAAGTCAAAATTCTGTTTCACAAAACCTAGATTAACTAATCCAGACTTAAAGTTAGGCCAGGCTTAAAGTTAGCCCACTGTTTTGGCTCCTTTGGGGCTCCTAGGCTTATATAATGGGTCTAGTTGCTAAAGGATTGATTTGCACATGTTCAGTAGCACATTTATATTAGATAAGTGCTAACCAGGAATGAATGCATTACATGTGGATTGATAGCACATAGTTCAGACAAAAGAAATGAGTTACAACACACTTTAAAGGGCAAAAGGCCTTAGGCTTTCCAACATTAGCTAGGCGTAAGGCTATGTAAGGAGAAAGGCTTATTTTAGAATAGATTAAAAGTGCTCAATTTCGGGGGGGGGGGGGGGGGGTGAGGGGGGCCTAAATAGCCAAAATGTGCCTAGGTTTGCTTTTTTGGATAAGATATCACATTTTGAGCTACGCATAAGATCAACGTCATAAACCGGTCAAACCGCAATCAATTTAACGCCACAAATGTCGTTTGCATTGAATTCGCAAGGAAATATGCTGTTTTCCCTGCCGGACAAGGCCTAACTGTGTCACGCATATGATGCAGAGTGCGCTTGTGGCCTTAATGTGCGACTGTGTCCTTCTGTATTCATTCACTGCTGTAAGGAGGCTTCACCAAGGCTACATGTATAGTGTGTTTATTTTGAATCCAACATTCGGGAGCGGAGAAATGTGACGTCACAATTGCTGGCTCCCAATTTTAAATACGATTTATTCCGTCAAAATAAGCTGTCGGGTTCCAAGGCGTCGGCAATAACTATTTTTCTTTCATCTTTACGCTCCCGAATGTGAGATTCGTTTATTTTATGCACTGTCAACTACAGTCTCATAAAAACCGCATATTTCACTCTGCGCCAGTGCACCGCGCAGAACATGCCCTGCTTTCCCTACTCTCTGCTGGCACCATGTGATCTTTTCCAAGGGACATGATAGGAAAAACCTACATTAAACTCACAACATCTAAACCTAAGCCGGAATAATGTGTGTAAGTTGGATATGAAAAACATTTATACCTAAGTCTTAATGATGTGTTTTAACAGGATATGGAAAACCTACATTAACCTCACAAACATCTGAACCTAAGCCGGAGGGACGTGTGTAAGCAGGATATGAAAAACCTACATTAAACTCACAAACATCTAACCCTAAGCCTTAATGGTGTATTTAAGCAGGATATGGAAAACCTACATTAATCTCATAAACATCTTAACCTAAGCCGAAATGATGTGTTTAAGCAGGATATGGAAAACCTACATTAAACCCACAAACATCTAAACCTAAGCTGGAACGACGTGTATAAGCAGGATATGGAAACCCTACATTAAACTCACAAACATCTAAACCTAAGCTGGAATGATGCGAGTAAGCAGGATGTGGAAAACCTACATTAAACTCACAAACATCTAAACCTAAGCTGGAATGACGTGTGTAAGCAGGATATGGAAAACCTACATTAAACTCACAAACATCTAAACCTAAGTCGGAATGATATGAGTAAGCAGGATATGGAAAACCTACAATAACCTCACAAACATCTAAACCTAAACTGGAATGATGCGAGTAAGCAGGATGTGGAAAACCTACATTAAACTCACAAACATCTGAACCTAAGCTGGAATGATGCGAGTAAGCAGGATATGGAAAACCTACATTAAACTCACAAACATCTAAACCTAAGCCGGAATGACGTGTATAAGGAGGATATGGAAAACCTACATTAACCTCACAAACATCTAACCCTAAGCTGGAATGATGTGTTTAAGCAGGATATGGAAAACCTACATTAAACTCACAAACATCTAAACCTAAGCTGGAATGATGCGAGTAAGCAGGATATGGAAAACCTACATTAAACTCACAAACATCTAAACCTAAGCCGGAAAGACGTGAATAAGCAGGATATGGAAACCCTGCATTAAACTCACAAACATCTAAACCTAAGCCTTAATGGTGTGTTTAAGCAGGATATGGAAAACCTACATTAAACTCACAAACATCTAAACCTAAGCCGGAATGATATGAGTAAGCAGGATATGGAAAACCTACAATAACCTCACAAACATCTAAACCTAAGCTGGAATGATGCGAGTAAGCAGGATGTGGAAAACCTACATTAAACTCACAAACATCTGAACCTAAGCCGGAATGACGTGTATAAGGAGGATATGGAAAACCTACATTAACCTCACAAACATCTAACCCTAAGCTGGAATGATGTGTTTAAGCAGGATATGGAAAACCTACAATAACCTCACAAACATCTAAACCTAAGCTGGAATGATGCGAGTAAGCAGGATATGGAAACCCTACATTAAACTCACAAACATCTAAACCTAAGCTGGAATGATGTGAGTAAGCAGGATATGGAAAACCTACATTAAACTCACAAACATCTGAACCTAAGCTGGAATGACGTGTGTAAGCAGGATATGGAAAACCTACATTAAACTCACAAACATCTAAACCTAAGCTGGAATGATGTGAGTAAGCAGGATATGGAAAACCTACATTAAACTCACAAACACCTGAACCTAAGCTGGAATGACGTGTGTAAGCATGATATGGAAAACCTACATTAAACTCACAAACATCTGAACCTAAGCTGGAATGACGTGTGTAAGCAGGATATGGAAAACCTACCTGAAACTCACAAACATCTTACCTAAGCTGGAATGACGTGTGTAAGCAGGATATGGAAAACCTACATTAAACTCACAAACATCTGAACCTAAGCTGGAATGACGTGTGTAAGCAAGATATGGAAAACCTACCTTAAACTCACAAACATCTGAACCTAAGCTGGAATGACGTGTGTAAGCATGATATGGAAAACCTACATTAAACTCACAAACATCTAAACCTAAGCCGGAATGACGTGTATAAGCAGGATATGAAAACCTATATTAAACTCACAAACATTTAAACCAAGGCCGGAATGACGTGTGTAAGCAAAATATGAAAAACCTTCATGAAACACCCCGACCTAAGCCGGAATAATGTGTGTAAGCAGAATATGGAAACCTTACATTAAACGCACAAACATCTAAACCTAAGATAGAATGACGTGTGTAGGCAGGATATGGACAACTTACATTAAACTCGCAAACATCTAACCCTAAACCGGAATGACGTGTGTAAGCAGGATATGGAAAACCTGCATTAAACTCACAAACGTCTAAACCTAAGCTGGAATGACGTGTGTAAGCAGGATATGAACAACCTACATTAAACTCGCAAACATCTAACCCTAAACCGGAATGACGTGTGTAAGCAGGATATGGAAAACCTGCATTAAATTCACAAACGTCTAAACCTAAGCTGGAATGACGTGTGTAAGCAGGATATGGAAAACCTACATTAAATTCACAGACATCTTCCGGTATGACGTGTATCAGCAGAATATGGAAAACCTACATTAACCTCACAAACATCTAAACCTAAGCCAGAATGATGTGTTTAAGCAGGATATGGTAAACCTGCATTAAACTCACAAACATCTGAAACTAAGCCGGAATGTAAGCAGGATATGGAAAACCTACATTAACCTCATACACATCTAAACCTAAGCCGGAATGATGTGTTTAAGCAGGATATGGAAAACCTACATTAAACTCAAAAACATATAACCCTAATATAGAATGACGTAAGCAGGATATGGAAAACCTACATTAACCTCGCAAACATCTAAACTTAAACCGAAATGACGTGTGTAAGCAGACACCACGCCACTAAATAGCCCCCTATATTTTTACATGTTAAAGGGGTGTTATAAAACGTCGATTTTCTCGCTTATAAAGCGACTGGATTTTTCGACTTTACATTTTTCTTCAGGTTCATGATATTTGTGATCATTGAAGTACAAAATTTATATAGGGTAACCCTGAAAGTTCCGAGAAATAAGCCTCCGATTTTGGGCAGTTGGCGTATCGCTCTCATAATATCATCAAAAAATGATCAGGGTTTGACAGAACATTTTCAGTCAAAAACCTGCAAAATGTACTGAAAAGATCTCTTTTTGCACAGTGGTAATAGGTATTAGTCCTTAAATCAGGATTATATTCCAACTTTAATCATTTGTGGGCAATAAATACCTTTCCTGATTACTTAATGATTATTATTGGGCCACAGGGTGGCAAGATTGAGATAAAAGCCGAATGTCGTCGGCAAGGACTACAATCATTTAGTTGTGTGAAATTAGCAGATATGGAAAACCTGCATTAAACTCACAAACATCTGAACCTAAGCCGTGATGACGTGTGCAAGCAGGATATGGAAAACCTTCATTAACCTCACAAACATTTTTTTAAACAACCTAGGCCGGAATTATGTGTGTAAGCAGGATATGGAAAACCTACATTAAACTCACAAATATTTAAACCTAAGCCGGAATGACGTGTGTAAACAGGAAGCCTACATTGATTAAGGTGTGTTTCAACCCGGGATCTGCAAAGTTTTCGCTGATCATCCTACGAATAACTATCCGTTAATCACAGTCGAATTTGGAAAACTAAATATGGGTTATGGATTCGTAAAAAGCTTCATCCTGTTTGATCAAATATACTCCCGGGAAACCCAACCTCCACTCCCAACATCATATCATATGATCATCCAAAATATAGCGATATCTATTTCACTTTGGGAACGGTTCAACGACTTCTTTTGTGCAGTCTTCTATTGACATTCCATTATTATCGTCAAACACATTGAGTAAATGACATTCAACAACTCCCCGTACAGTAGCAAAGCGTTGTCGATTTGAGTTAACAACGCTGCTATAATGGGCAACCATCGCGCCGATCGATCCGCACCACGCGGATACTGTATTCACGCGATACGAGATCGCAGTCGCAATGTGTGTTGTTCTTGGCAAGGTTTTTGATAAACTAAGTTTATCGGCCGATAAACCTGGTTTTTCGCCGAAAAAACAGGTTTATCGATCAAAAAACCAGGTCTATCGATCGATAAACCAGGTTTATCGGCGAAAAAACAAGTTTATCTCTTTCATTGTGCAAAATACATGCCATAGGCGTGTGTAAGCAGGACATGGAAAACCTAAATGAACTAAGCCGCAATGACGTGTGTAAGCATGGTAATGGAAAACCTACATTAAACTCACAAATATCTAAACCTAAGCCGGAAAACCTAAATTAACTAAGCCGTAATGACGTGTGTAGCATGATATGGAAAACCTGCATTAAACTCACAATGTGTGTAAGCTGGATATGAAAAACCTACATTAAACTCACAAACATTTAAACCTAAGCCGGTACGACGTGTGTAAGCAGAATATGGAAAACCTACATTAAACTCACAAACATCTAAACCTAAGCCGGAATGACGGGTGTAAGCAGGATATGGAAAACCTACATTAAACTCACAAACATCTAAACCTACGCTGGAATGATGTGAGTAAGCAGGATATAGAAAACCTACATTAAACTCACCAACATCTAAACCTAAGCCGGAATGACGGGTGTAAGCAGGATATGGAAAACCTACATTAAACTCACAAACATCTAAACCTACGCTGGAATGATGTGAGTAAGCAGGATATAGAAAACCTACATTAAACTCACAAACATCTAAACCTAAGCTGGAATGATGTGAGTAAGCAGCATATGGTAAACCTACATTAAACTCACAAACATCTAAACCTAAGCCGAAATTACGTGTATAAACAGGATATGGAAGACCCACATTAAACTCATAAACATCTAAACCTAAGCCTGGATGACGTGTAGAAACAGGATATTGAAAACCTACATTAAACTCACAAATATTTAAACCTAAGCCGGTATGACGTGTGTAAACAGGAAGCCTACATTGATTAAGGTGTGTTTCAACCCGGGATCTGCAAAGTTTTCGCTGATCATCCTACGAATAACTATCCGTTAATCACAGTCGAATTTGGAAAACTAAATATGGGTTATGGATTCGTAAAAAGCTTCATCCTGTTTGATCAAATATACTCCCGGGAAACCCAACCTCCACTCCCAACATCATATCATATGATCATCCAAAATATAGCGATATCTATTTCACTTTGGGAACGGTTCAACGACTTCTTTTGTGCAGTCTTCTATTGACATTCCATTATTATCGTCAAACACATTGAGTAAATGACATTCAACAACTCCCCGTACAGTAGCAAAGCGTTGTCGATTTGAGTTAACAACGCTGCTATAATGGGCAACCATCGCGCCGATCGATCCGCACCACGCGGATACTGTATTCACGCGATACGAGATCGCAGTCGCAATGTGTGTTGTTCTTGGCAAGGTTTTTGATAAACTAAGTTTATCGGCCGATAAACCTGGTTTTTCGCCGAAAAAACAGGTTTATCGATCAAAAAACCAGGTCTATCGATCGATAAACCAGGTTTATCGGCGAAAAAACAAGTTTATCTCTTTCATTGTGCAAAATACATGCCATAGGCGTGTGTAAGCAGGACATGGAAAACCTAAATGAACTAAGCCGCAATGACGTGTGTAAGCATGGTAATGGAAAACCTACATTAAACTCACAAATATCTAAACCTAAGCCGGAAAACCTAAATTAACTAAGCCGTAATGACGTGTGTAGCATGATATGGAAAACCTGCATTAAACTCACAATGTGTGTAAGCTGGATATGAAAAACCTACATTAAACTCACAAACATTTAAACCTAAGCCGGTACGACGTGTGTAAGCAGAATATGGAAAACCTACATTAAACTCACAAACATCTAAACCTAAGCCGGAATGACGGGTGTAAGCAGGATATGGAAAACCTACATTAAACTCACAAACATCTAAACCTACGCTGGAATGATGTGAGTAAGCAGGATATAGAAAACCTACATTAAACTCACCAACATCTAAACCTAAGCCGGAATGACGGGTGTAAGCAGGATATGGAAAACCTACATTAAACTCACAAACATCTAAACCTACGCTGGAATGATGTGAGTAAGCAGGATATAGAAAACCTACATTAAACTCACAAACATCTAAACCTAAGCTGGAATGATGTGAGTAAGCAGCATATGGTAAACCTACATTAAACTCACAAACATCTAAACCTAAGCCGAAATTACGTGTATAAACAGGATATGGAAGACCCACATTAAACTCATAAACATCTAAACCTAAGCCTGGATGACGTGTAGAAACAGGATATTGAAAACCTACATTAAACTCACAAATATTTAAACCTAAGCCGGTATGACGTGTGTAAACAGGAAGCCTACATTGATTAAGGTGTGTTTCAACCCGGGATCTAAAAGGTTTCGCTGATCCTAGGAATAACTATCTGTTAATCACAGTCGAATTTGGAAAACTAAATATGGGTTATGGATTCGTAAAAAGCTTCATCCTGTTTGATCAAATATACTCCCGGGAAACTCAAACTCCATTCCCAACATCATACCATATGATCATCAAAAATATAGCTATATGTATTTCACTTTATAGCGATATGTATTACACTTTGTGAACGGTTCAACAACTTCTTTTGTGCAGTCTTCTATTGACATTCCATTATTATCGTCAAAAACATTGAGTAAATGACAGTAATCTTCACAGACGTGCGTATACAAGCATGGTGCGCAGAAGTCTTATAGAACTTATAGAATAAAATCGATCTCTTAACGCCGTATTACCTCACGTTAACTGTAAAGAAGAACTGCTGCTAGGACTTACCTCCTTGTTAAGCAGACAGTATAAGATGAATATGAGCAATCCTTGAAGATAATTGCATATCACGAACAAATATGTAAACACAATGGATCCGCCATTCATTCCAAGAAACCCAAAAATCCAGGTGGTGCCCAACAGAGGGGTAAAGGCCAGCGGTGCCTTTTACCGAAACTCTAAGGAGGAAGTAAGATGAAACCACGCAACTTTATGAATAATATTATCCAAAAAAATCACAGTAATAGACCTTTTGGAATAGAAGTCGTATCTCTTATTTGAATGCTTTCGCAATCGTCAGACGATAAGTCTATTATACTATTAATATACTATTAAATACGTCAACATATCATTAATATATGTATCTCAATTAAGTGGTCGTTCGCGGTTAACGCTTTTCCAGGATATTATCATTCCTGTACGAAAATGAACAGACACATGTGTTTGTATGGATTAATAAAAAGTAGAGGTTTTAATATTACGTTTCAATATCATTACCTGATTCCCGTTACATCACGGTGTGGATTGACTGCTCTCACTGATCGCCATAAAACACGTCCGATTATGATAAGGATAATGGTATTGGTCTACAACATAAAAAGAAGGAACAAAAGGAAATTGTGAAAAATTTCATGAACAGAATAGCCCGTAATTGACCCCTTCACGCAATTGAGGGCGTAAACATAGCTGATCACTCGCTACATTATCTCGGTGGCTTGCTATTAGGTCACTAACAACTATGAATAGCTTCGTGGTTATTCAATTAAGTATACAGCTTATCATTCTAAACTGTATTGAAAAATGGTGGATGTTACAATCTAAGTGCGGATAGGGTTTGCGCCTGAATTGGCTGCACCCTAGTTGATGCGATCTGATTCTGATGATTCACCAGCAGCGAAATCACAGCGCTTTGAACCCTTTGGAAAAGGCGCTATATAAATACTGATTATTATTATTATTATTATTATTATTATTAGCAGGAAGGGACCGATAACAATATTACAGTCTATTAGATATCACATGAAAGCCAAGAATATTAGAAACACTTATTACGTAAAGAACATAATTAACTCTAAAGGTAGAGGTAGCGCTGAATATGTGTTTAAAATGTGCTCTCTTAAATCAAAATATTGATAAGTCAATCTTAAAGATTGTGCTGAGGGAAAGATCTTAAAAGATTGAAAATATTCAATCTAATTTAATGAAATTTCAATACATCGGACTGAAATTTTACTCTCACTTTACTTTCAATCTTTTAAGATCTTTCCCTCAGCACAATCTTTAAGATTGACTTTTTAATCTTTTAATTTAAGAGAGTATATGGCTATATATACATACCGATATAACAAGGGCAACTGGAGCTGCAAACGCCCATATGACTCTTGAGTTTGTATTCAACCAACAACTGAAAGAATAACAACAATCCTTATCAACTAGTGCTCAGACACCGTAATGTGTGATAAAAGTCAACATCTTAAAACCGCAATTCTAGTTCCGACAGTAGTTACCCGGCCCGCTTCCCGGTCCTAATTCCCGGTTTACGAATTATATCGTCTGCAACACGAATCTCGCACCACGCGAGATTTTTAGATGACATAACTTTTCAACGTGTTACTTTATATGCTATCAATCACGACTGATTGGTTTTTAAATATTTACTAAGCGTGTGACGGTGTCTATACAGATACGACATGGTATAGAGGGAAGTAGTGTGAATTACTGGCCCCGAGGTGTTGGATGCGTGCGTCTACTTGGAAGTAGACGCACTCATCCAACACCGAGGGGCCAGTAATTCACATTACTTCCTGATATAAACCATGTTGTATTTGTTTTACTATACATCATAAATATTCAGTCACGAACTTATAAAAACTTACAACTTAGCTTAGGCCTACCTTGTTTAAATAGATAATCCAAAATGACACGGCCGGTGTTTTCAATCAAAAATCCAATGGAATTCAAATTTCGTAAACAGTAAACAGTCAATATAAACGATGTCAACATTCAAAGTTCCAATAAAACGTCAAGAGATGACGCTGTAGACCGTTACCGTAACGTTCGCATTGATCTCTTAGCGTAGAATTCACCTCCTTTGCCTTTTGGTACGGATCTCGGCGTAGAACTTACGAAGTATGATGCATAAATCACGAGTTTCAAGCTGCTCAGCTTCAACAATGTTGAGATCCTTGGTGCTACAATACGTGAAAAAGATGCCTACTGCTTTCTGTATAACAGCTTTTGTTTGTTTTGCATCTTTTCCATCAACAATAGCCTTTGCAAATCCTTCTCTGACAGTTCAGCGAAACGACTAGCAGACGACGCCATTTTGACAACAGAATAACCATGCTCGTCGCCAGAATGCAAAGTTCTATACAATGTGACGTGTATACGTTTGTTGAACTGTTTCGTTCAGGGGATGAGACTTAAGGTGCGGTAGTAGCCTCCTAGGGGTGCGGTAGTACCCTTAGTTTTCCCCGCGTCTGCGTCTTTCCCGTACGCCAGGAAGTAGGCTAAATACTGAAGTGCGTAGTTAACGGAATAGACCAATAGGAAACCGCGATTAGCTTATGAATATTTATGATGTATAGTAATATGTATTACTACTCACTTGCTCGGATATGATGGGTAGTCGCTGAATTTCACGGCAGCGCTTACAATCACGATAGGTATAGGAACGCCCCATGCTGCTCCTGCATATAGGAGCACACGATTTCGCTCCGCACCATAAACTCTGACGATTTTATAGTACAGGTTTACACCCTCTGCTCCCATCCATCCAAAGACGGATAGGAATAAATAGTGTAATACCATGCCAATCACGTTACATGCAACCTGTTTGGACACAAGAATAAATGAAGAGAGTAAACGGTTTGTTGTTGCCATTTAGATTTTTTATGTCTTTCAAATTAATTTTCATTCTTCACTACATATCATACCCAACACCCATATCAAACATATTATTCATTAATCATGAATACTTATTTCCTTTAACTCTTTTTAAATAAATATATAAAATGTGTATGTTTTATAAAGCTTGAAGAAAGGTACGTTTGTACATGTGTTTACGTAATTACATCTTTTTCTCCAAACAGCTGTAATTTGAATCATTACCTCATATTCAACTCTCTTTAGATAAATATGTAAAACTGGGATGTTTCAAAGCTTAAAATGTACGTTTGTACTCATTGGCATATTATTTCTTTTCGTTACATATAAATATATATTTAGTTTTTTAGTCATTAAAATTCATCAAAGCTCAAGTTCTTACACGTTTTTGCATTTGACCTTATTCGGTTTATCATTTATCCTTATAGTTCGTAATCATAATCTAAGGGAACACTTTAAATTTGACTTAGAATATGAAATACCCTGTGCTCCGTCCGATCAACACCAATCAAAACACAAATTGGGCCATGAGCAAAGATACGGCCAGATGGATGTGTATTTGGATACGGCCGGATGAACGTAACCTCCTGTATAATTAATTATAACAGCAACATAACATAACCATGTTTCATAATTTATGGAGAATATAATTTATCATCATCACAGAAGGCTTTGTTATAGGTGTGTGTCCAACGATATTGATTCTTCCTATTTTCAATATCGAAAATGATATTTGCACTTCAACTTGTCTTGCGACAGAATGTGGTCTAAATTATGTTTTCCTACGTAATTTCGTCCTGACCAGAACTGTAGTCCTAACCACAGAGGATCATGTCGCCAAAACAAGTGGCGATATTGATTAAAGTAACGAATAAATGCGTTTTTAAACAAAGTTTAAAGATTAATGTATCATATTAAAACATATTTATGTTAACAACTTTGGGGTTATTCAAGGCCTTTATAGCAGTTTTTATTTATATAACTGACTGGAATAAGGTACCAAACAGAGATAAAAACACCCTCCTTTATGTAGGCCGGTTTGTCATATTTAAAATAGTGTGAGAAACTTACTCGAAAGCCAGGAACACTATAATGGTAATAAATAGAGCAATGATCGACACCGAATAGCCGGTTAAAGTCAACACGTCCAGGATTCGTTTGTGTGCGCCGCATATCTAGAAAGAATTGTCAATTACATTCTTAACATTACATGTTTAAAACAATGTCTAAAGCATACGGTGGTTCTTACATACATATAAACATAAATCAATGAAATTAGTATGAGGTGGTGGTTCCAATATCGCAATCCAATTATAAACGGTTTTAAAGTGGGCATAATATAAAGCTTATCGCAAAACGAAACAGGTGGAAACAGTTTTAAACTGAATATTCAACAAACCGTGCTACAAGATATGGCTCTAGCCCGGGGGGGGGGGGGGGGGGTCTCACATTGATTTGATATGGTATACGTATATGTGCCTGCCTTTTGGGGTGCTTTTTCGCAAAAATTGGTATAGCGACGGGGTGGTTTTCATCCCACAGACCAAAGCGCCCAATTGGCATAAATTGGGTGTATTTTGAGGCATTTTTGGAAAAAGCGCCCAATTTGTGCAAAATTGGGTGCTTTTCTTACAAAATTGGTATATTGATGGGTGGCAAATTAGCCAAAAAATAGGTATAGGGAAAGTCACATTTTCGAAGTCCGGCAGGCACATCCACGTACGATTTTGGCGAAAGTAACCCCCCCCCAGGGGCTCTAGATTCAGTGTGTATTTCTTCCCCTATTTTGGAGACACCTTCGAATAGCTCCTGTAGTGCATGTTCCACATCAAAAAGATGTATATTTAATAAAGGGATCATTGTCATACCAAAGAAACACTTTCATTGTCATTCTATTGAGGTACCGACTTATTTAGTTTTTACCTCGTCAAATGGAATCAAACTTAAAGGGGCACTAAGAGATGTGTTGGATTTTCAACACCACTTAATGTCCCTTTAATTTAAATGTACACTGTAATGAGCGCATTAAGTTCCAACGTATGCAAAAGTTCCAAATAATTATACTTGATAAAAACAAGCGAAAATCTATAAAGTTCAGATGTGTTTTCCATTGAATAGCAATGTTTTTGTCCAATTTAAAGCGTCAATACCTTGTCTAATTGTCTTACAGGCTAATCTAAAGTTAAAAGCAAAATTCTTATGCTTTGCTCAAACAAAATATTTAAATGCTCCCTGCTTGATAACAATGTACGAATTTAGACTTTATAAACGCTCGGTAATTTGATCGCATATATAGATGGATCACAGATAACTGTGGATGGATCTGTTTGGATCACAATACGTGTTATTCGTTTCCATTGCCTGTATTACCAGATTACGTAAAGTTATGTTCGTTCGTTGATATTATACAGCAGACGATGAAGGAATAACGACCCATGATTTATATCTCTGATTTTATATTTACTACTCCCCTTGTTCCTTCAATTGAAAACGGATAAATTTGTTTAAAAAACTTACTGACAGTTTCATTCCAGAAAGCACAAATTGTTTCGTTTACGAAATCCACCGTTCCATTATCACAAGTCTTGTTATCTCGTTTCTATGGCAAAATTGATTCGGTGCAGAGATCATAAATAACCGTAGGATTGTAAAGGATAATTCGCCGGCGAAGTGTTACGTGTAATCGCGGATTATCACCGGGATTATCACTCTGTCAAATGGATCTCGCTTTTGAGTTCTGATTCTGAACCTTTATCGAAATGATCACTACGTAAGGTCTATCGCGTTTTGTATCATTCATAAATGTGACAAGGAGTTATATAATCACTTCGCTGGCAAATTATATAGTCTCATTTGACCGAATCTTGGGAGCTATTTAGTCTCATAATCGCCCAAAGGGCCGGAAATGATTTTCTATGTTGGTCTTGCTAATAATAGTATCAATTATGCCTAGCTGTTATATGGATAGTATCGCTCCCGGGGTATCGCTACCTTGTTGTAACAATCTGAGAGCGTGATCACGTATACACAGGACTTCAGTGAGAATGCGTTTGTATCAATTAACATACCGGTAGCCATATTTCCGGCCAATTCACAACCTGGTCGGGTTGACGTACGCTTTGGCTGTCAACGGTTCAAAAGTCCCCAAATACCAAATTTATTTCTTTGACTGTTTTTCTCATAAAATTCTACATATCCCGTGGGATCGATACGGATTAGTAAAAGGGGAAGGCTTCATGAACTGTCCAGATAGAGTCATTTTACACACGTTTTCTTTCCGATTCATCACCTATAGGAGAGCAGATTCCAGAGAAAATATGCTCCCTTAAGGAGATACCGGCAATTACGATACACATTGGAATTATTTCAATAAATTGAAAGTAATGTGTTTGGGCCTTCATGTCATGAAATTTGCAAATCATTTGGAGCGATAGTTTTTATGTTCCAGCCTAATTTGCATATAATTTACATATTATTGTGTATAAGATGGATTTTACATTGACACGTCATAGCGTCAAACTGACACGACATATCGACTTCTGGTAAAATGCAAGCTTTAGGCAACATATCATGCTATCAAATAATACCAATATTGGTGTAAAACGTTTAAAGCAACATGTTAATTTGTGCATAAAATTAACCCAATTTTGTATTTTTATGGTTTTCACCAATTTCCGTTTATTGTAATTAAACGTTATCAAAACAAATCGGAATATTTTATTAGATATTCTTAATAACCAATAAAATTGCTACTTGTTGTGAAAATTACAGGCTCAAAAACCATATAGAACTCAATTTAGACCAAAAAAACTAACTCCTCCTTTTTTCACATCTTGAAAATCGCTACAGAGTGCATGAATGCCGGGTGGCCCTATTGAATACCTACCATTTCAATGAGCGTTGTTATACATGACGTGCTGCATTGAAAGTGAATTGCCGTACACATGTACACAGGCATTTTATGCTACGTTTAAATTTGCGCGGTAAGATTGTTGTAATTATGGTATGTAATTTCTATTTTTCAACTCGTATAGTAGGAAATTAATGGATACTGCTTTATTGTTTTCTATTTTAGATATTAAAATGTGTACATTTAGAGACTAAAAGAAAAGACGCACTGAAACTTGCTTGAACATTACTAGAAACACCGTAGTGCGGAGTCTTATTCGTGCCATGCTTGCCATTTGTAGCGCGTTGTGAAATACAAACATGACTAAATCACTCTTCTTTGCACTCTAAATGATCAAATAGGTAAACAGTATTGATAACATTTTATTAATAAATATATTCAGTGAATCTACTTTTAAGTCAACACAAAAAATGAATCAGCATTGTTCTGATTTATTCTTATTTTATTTATTCTTATTTTATTTATTACTGTTAGCAAGCACCCGAAATCAGCTACCACTGGCTTAAAAATAGAAAATAGGCCCTAAAATATAAACAAACAAATGAAATTGAGCAATTGCCTACAGATCTTTCGTCATTTTGCTAAATCTATGGAATGTGAGTCCTCTGCATCTTATGGCTATAATAATTATGGCATCATTTGGTATTCCTGATTACTTGATGTTATAAGGACTAAGTCTATGACTATGTCCCATTAAACTTCCATCGCAACGGAGCCGTCGATGGGCCGACACAGTGATGAATCTAGAGTCTCAAGTTTACCATAACTGCCTGAATCTCAAGCTGTTCCGTTCACGCGATCGAAGCTCATTTCTCCACTTTTTGATTTTGACACCCCTCTTTCATCCAACATGCCTAAGCCACTAGCCTCATGAGTTTTCTTTTTTCACAACTGAAAGAAAATAGTCTTGCTCACTATAGGTTTCCATCAGTTTTCTCACTTGTTGGTTGGTTGTATGTTACGAATAGTTCGACCTGGAGAAATCTTCACATGCAATTTATTTCAAAAGCATTTATTCGTTTCTCCACTAGTCCTTTGCATTTAATTTTCAGGTTTCATACAAGATGACTGTGATATTAATCTTATTCTTATCTCTCCAGATGGGTTTCAACTTTGGAAGTGAGACAGTGAGTAATTTGAATCTCCTCTTATGGCATCATCTTGAATTCGTTGCCTATATAGATACTTTAAAACTGTTCCACTAAATGTAGTTCTTTAACTTCAATGTTTGCTGTCACTGATTCATTATGCTGCACATTTGTACCCCATCTTCAAAACCTTACATATCTCTATACACACTGATCTCCATACCCAGTTTTATTGCACTTACGATGACCTACGATAAGATCAATGTAATCTCAGGTTGGTAATAGACCTCCCACCTAATCTTCCTGTCCCCTGAAAACCCACCAAGGACATGTGTTGAAGAGGGAGGGTGCACTAGCATGGGTAACCGTGTCTTATTCCAACTCTGGTGCAAAAAACAATCACTCGGTTCGTCTCATACTATAGCAGGACCGCACTCTGAGACAGTGGCGTATCCAGGGGCTAGGCCATGCCCCCCCCCCCGCCCCCCCCCCCAACCATTGAAAAAAGAGTTTAAAAAGGAGGAAGAGGAGAAGGAAGAAGAGGAGAAGAAGTAAGAAGAGGAGAAGAAGGAGGAAGTAAGAAGAGGAAGAGGAGGTAAAGGAGGAGGAATGGTAGGTACATATGGAAATTGGGGGGTGGGGGTTACGGGGTCACGTCCCCATAATTTTAATGTGAGGGGCGTTAAAAACGTTATAATAAACCTTTTTAGTGTTAAAAATGCCATTTTTGGCGCGCTTTGCGCGTATTAGTTTCAATGTTTCATTATTCAAGATGGCATTGCAGGACAGTTTCCCATGACCATTTTAGTTCAAAGACTGACCGCGGTCCGCGCAAATATTTTCTGCAGGTTTTAACATTATATTGGCCCTCAGACCCACCGAATATGTGGGGGACGTTAAAAACATCATACTGGACCAAAGTCTTAATGCAAAAACCACAACAAAAATTATAAATATTATGCGGGGGACGTTATTATCATACTGGACCATCAGTGTTAGAAATGCAATTTTTTGCGCTCTTCGCACGCGTATTAATTTTAATATTTCATGCATTATGTAAGCTTAACAAGGTGGCTTCAGGACAGTTTTCCATGACCATTTTAGTTAAAACTCAACAATTTTGCGCGCTCCGCGCGCATATTTTCTACAGGTTTTAACATTATAATGGCCCTAAAACCATACTAAATATTCTAAATATTATGTGGGGGACGTTAAAAACATCATACTGGACCATTTAAGTGTTAGAAATGCCATTTCTTTGCGCGCTTCCCGCGTATTAATTTCAATATTTCATAATTTAAGCTTAACAAGATGGCTTCAGGACAGTTTTTCATGACTAATTTTAGTTCAAAAACTCAAAACTTGTGTCCGCTCCGCGCGAATACAGGTTTTAACATTATAATGACCCTCAAACAACACCAAAAGTATATTATGCGAGGGCGTTATTATCATACTGGACCATAAGTGTTAGAAATGCAATTTTTTGCTCGCTTCGCCCGCGTATTAGTTTCAATATTTCAATATTTAACGTTAACAAGATGGCTTCCGGACAGTTTTCATGACCAGTTTAGTTCAAAATCTCATAATTAGCGCGCTCTGCGCGCATGTTTTCTAGAGGTTTTAATATTAGATTGGCCCTCAAACCACACGAAATACTCTTTTATGTGGGGGACGTTAAAATAGTCTTACCTGCGTCATACTGTACCATTTAGTGTTAAAATCACAATTGTTGCACGCTTCGTGCGTATTAGGTTCAATGATTCAATATTTAACAAAGATGGCTTCAGGTTTTTTTGTTGCCCCCCACCCCAATCAAAACAGTCCTGGATACGCCATTGCTCTGAATTGCTAGGGAGAAAGCCCGCAAGCCCAGTACAGAGCTTCAACTGGGTTTAAAATCCCCCTGCTGATGTTGAAATTTCTGAAAATTTCACAAGTTGTGATTGTCCATTTAGCTCGATATGCTAGCGAAAAACTTTGAACTAAATGGGATTTCAACTCCGTTTAGTACATAGTATGCCCAGTCATCAAGCCTACAAAAAAGTAATGTATGAGCAGCCAAGCTGGAAGTCATACATCACATTGGCAACAAATATAAAAGTGAAGAGACTGGATGAAGGTAATTTGATTTTATTCTGCTAAGAAATCCGGGTACAGGGTATCCTAAAGGTATTGATACATATTTAAAGCTATCTTTCGGTAAAATATTTCACAGTATCAAACAGCGCTTCCCAGAAAGAAATCGTGGATCGCATAAAAAAATCGCAAGATAAAATAATCTTTAAAAAAATAGTTTAATACGTCAACGTCAAATAAATTGCCTTGATTGATAATTTTTGCTTCTCAAAATGGCTCAATTCAGTGGCAGGGCCTGTGGAATATGGAATCCTGACGCCATCTCCCCTTTGCCCACGCCATCCCCCCTCCTTGCCCCCGCCATTCCTTCGCTCCCGCCCCAATCAGCTCAAGACCCATCTTCCCCCACTAATTCTCTCTTTTCCCCCAGATTTGGTTTATCCTCACAAAAATGAAGATGCTGACGTCACCACTGGCTACACCACACTTCCGGGTCTTCCGCCCCTGAACTCCCTAAAATACGTTGTTTTATGGACGCCAACATTGAAACTGCTGAGGTAGTTTTGAGGTAAAATCAGCCCATAAAGGCACATGGAAAGCTACTAAAGAAGTAATCTCGCAGAAAATGTATCATCTTCACTAACTCACAATACTATAAATGTGTTCAAGTTTGAGGATGCCAGATGTGTGTCAATGTAATTTCATGTGGCTCTTCCAAACGGCTTTAACTTTTCCATAACATTTCCCATAGCAAACCCTTTCTTCATACCTCTCTCCCTTCCGATCGCTCCCTTCAATTACTTACACAAGGTAATTATACTACGCATTTATACGAAAGTGCAGTTTTAATATAGTTCTGAACACTTTTCGTCTGCATTTTGGCAACAAAGATAATGTTATCGTATCAGAATAATTATACAAGTTTTCTCAATCCAAATATGTTTTTCAACGTCAAAGTGCGAATTATTTTACAGTAGATATAAAACTATCAAAAGTTTTGGGACACCTTAAATTATCTTAATGTTAGACTAAGAGAGTACAAATCTACTAGGAGTACGTTCAGAAACAACTCCAAAACCGAAAAGAGTGGAAGTTCATTACTAAAGAGTCATACATAATCTCACTCTTTCAGGTGTTTTTATGATAATGTACTCCAGATCCAAAAGAGTCCTACAATTGGAGTATTATCTTGAGTGGTAGGATCACTGTTATAGAGTGTCTCAATTTACTCTCAGCCTTAATATTCCCTCCAGATCACTAGATTTCCACTCATTCAAAGTAAGAGAAAAGTGCAAACGTTCATAAACATTAAACATGCCTGCACATTATTTATTCTGGAACCACTTTGATTATGATTTGCTGAAGATGGCTTGGCACCTAACAATACAATCATCTAGACCTTAGGATTACGAGTTAAAATCAGCCGATATATGTTTGATTTAGAGATTTGGAACGTTATTTAATTTAGGTATTCGTCTCAGGTTCGAGTAATGATATTAGGCTCACCATGATTTTCTTTTAACCCAACATTTGTATCAACAAAATGGAGGAACATGCACACTGAAAATGTTGGTACGAAGTTGGATTCTCACCGGTACAACGTGTCTATTGTATGCATGGGCCCATTGACGAGGCTTGACTAGTCGCGCTATACCTTCAAAATTGTAAAAACATTGACTTGCTGTTTTGTACCACAACTATCACAATGTTTGTCGTACGCCCCCCCCCGAATTCGACATGGAAAATCGAAACATATGTCTTAATCATAACATTTAAAATTAATCGACGACTAACGTTCAATATTTCTTTAAGAAGTGAAAGTTTTAGGTCATTTTCAGAAAAAAGACAAAAAACAAAAACATTTATGTTAAAAATATATATTTCTTCATTTAAATTCCAAATTTATTTTGATATATAATGTCAGAGTATACGCTGCTCTTCATGTTACAAAAAACTGCATGATTCTATGTGGTTTTGTTTTCCTTTTACAAGGGTTAAATCGCATATCCATAGCGACATGAAAATTATGCAAATTTGATGTTAATGACACTATTGTTTCAAAACCATTGACGCGAATTTTTGCAAATTTTACTGGCAGGCACTTGAAACTGTCGTTTTTAATATATATTAGCCCCAAAATTTCAATGTGTATCGTAATTGCCGGTTCCCCCATTGGAACGGTGAAATCTGCTCTCCTACTACATTTGATTCCCAATATCTTAATTTCATTTTTGCGGATATCTATACCTAAATGACATAAATGAGCAATGAGGTTTGCCCAAGTTCGCCTGTAATTATTTAATTCTCAACTACAGATTTTGTTTACAGAGGACTTACGTTAACCATATTAACGGGTAGTATAAACTCAGTTGCGATGGATTGGAGTTCACCATTTATGAACAGTTTGACGCCCATTATTTCACTGCCAACTATAAGTGTGTCATTTTTTCTGAAAGATAAGAAAAGTTTAAGTGAGATATGAAATGATGTAGGCCCCTAATGGTGATGGTGATGACGACGACGACTGTTAAACATTCTTATCTTCCATACTATCCACATACCGTATTTCTTAAAAGACTGTTATGTGAGTATTTGAGATCAGCTATAACAATTGACGCGCGCCGCTTACACACCAGCTTGAAAGTGCTTACTGGTAGTGGACGTGTATTATAGCCTATTGATCCATCACGAGACAGTGACGTAACTGCGTATGATTGCAGCACATAAACGCGTGCGGCTACTCGTGGCGCTGGCGTATATACACGTACACACGAGCGTAGAAAGACGAAAGATACATACGCGTGCGTAAATGCTGCGCCTGTAAAGTTACATCACTGTCCAGAGGAATAGTGTTCGTTGTAAAGTATTATGCAGGCATCTTTATTAATCTAATGATTTAACAGGGTTTTTCATCGTCCAACATTTTTAGAGGGACGTAGGTACGTTAACCTATAATAGTTCAGTCAGTTCCAAATTGGCGAAACCTGGTTGTTGATCTTGTCGGTGCTGTTACAGTTGGTGAAATTGTCATCTCTTCAGTCCGGCAACCCTGCAAGCTGTCCAGATGTTTTCCTTGTTGTTTGAGTTGCTGTTACGGTTGTTGATCTTGTCGGTGCTGTTACAGTTGGTGAAATTGTCATCTCTTCAGTCGGCAACCCTGCAAGTTGTCCAGATGTTTTCCTTGTTGTTTGAGTTGCTGTTACGGTTGTTGATCTTGTCGATGCTGTAGCAGTTGGCGAAATTGTCATCTCTTCAGTCGGCAACCCTGCAAGTTGTCCAGATGTTTTCCCTGTTGTTTGATTTGCTGTTATGGTTGTTGATCTTGTCGGTGCTGTTACAGTTGGTGAAATTGTCATCTCTTCAGTCGGCAACCCTGCAAGCTGTCCAGATGTTTTCCCTGTTGTTTGATTTGCTGTTATGGTTGTTGATCTTGTCGGTGCTGTTACAGTTGGTGAAATTGTCATCTCTTCAGTCGGCAACCCTGCAAGCTGTCCAGATGTTTTCCTTGTTGTTTGAGTTGCTGTTACGGTTGTTGATCTTGTCGATGCTGTAGCAGTTGGCGAAATTGTCATCTCTTCAGTCGGCAACCCTGCAAGTTGTCCAGATGTTTTCCCTGTTGTTTGATTTGCTGTTATGGTTGTTGATCTTGTCGGTGCTGTTGCAGTTGGTGAAATTGTCATCTCTTCAGTCGGCAACCCTGCAAGTTGTCCAGATGTTTTCCTTGTTGTTTGAGTTGCTGTTACGGTTGTTGATCTTGTCGATGCTGTAGCAGTTGGCGAAATTGTCATCTCTTCAGTCGGCAACCCTGCAATTTGTCCAGATGTTTTCCCTGTTGTTTGATTTGCTGTTATGGTTGTTGATCTTGTCGGTGCTGTTGCAGTTGGTGAAATTGTCATCTCTTCAGTCGGCAACCCTGCAAGTTGTCCAGATGTTTTCATTGTTGTTTGAGTTGCTGTTACGGTTGTTGATCTTGTCGATGCTGTAGCAGTTGGCGAAATTGTCATCTCTTCAGTCGGCAACCCTGCAAGTTGTCCAGATGTTTTCCTTGTTGTTTCATTTGCTGTTACGGTTGTTGATCTTGTCGATGCTGTAGCAGTTGGTGAAATTGTCATCTCTTCAGTCGGCAACCCTGCAAGTTGTCCAGATGTTTTCCTTGTTGTTTGATTTGCTGTTACGGTTGTTGATCTTGTCGATGCTGTAGCAGTTGGTGAAATTGTCATCTCTTCAGTCGGCAACCCTGCAAGTTGTCCAGATGTTTTCCTTGTTGTTTGATTTGCTGTTATGGTTGTTGATCTTGTCGATGCTGTAGCAGTTGGTGAAATTGTCATCTCTTCAGTCGGCAACCCTGCAAGTTGTCCAGATGTTTTCCTTGTTGTTTGATTTGCTGTTATGGTTGTTGATCTTGTCGGTGCTGTTGCAGTTGGTGAAATTTTCATCTCTTCAGTCGGCAACCCTGCAAGTTGTCCAGATGTTTTCCTTGTTGTTTGATTTGCTGTTATGGTTGTTGATCTTGTCGATGCTGTAGCAGTTGGTGAAATTGTCATCTCTTCAGTCGGCAACCCTGCAAGTTGTCCAGATGTTTTCCTTGTTGTTTGATTTGCTGTTATGGTTGTTGATCTTGTCGATGCTGTAGCAGTTGGTGAAATTGTCATCTCTTCAGTCGGCAACCCTGCAAGTTGTCCAGATGTTTTCCTTGTTGTTTCATTTGCTGTTACGGTTGTTGATCTTGTCGATGCTGTAGCAGTTGGTGAAATTGTCATCTCTTCAGTCGGCAACCCTGCAAGTTGTCCAGATGTTTTCCTTGTTGTTTGATTTGCTGTTACGGTTGTTGATCTTGTCGATGCTGTAGCAGTTGGTGAAATTGTCATCTCTTCAGTCGGCAACCCTGCAAGTTGTCCAGATGTTTTCCTTGTTGTTTGATTTGCTGTTATGGTTGTTGATCTTGTCGATGCTGTAGCAGTTGGTGAAATTGTCATCTCTTCAGTCGGCAACCCTGCAAGTTGTCCAGATGTTTTCCTTGTTGTTTGATTTGCTGTTATGGTTGTTGATCTTGTCGGTGCTGTTGCAGTTGGTGAAATTTTCATCTCTTCAGTCGGCAACCCTGCAAGTTGTCCAGATGTTTTCCTTGTTGTTTGATTTGCTGTTATGGTTGTTGATCTTGTCGATGCTGTAGCAGTTGGTGAAATTGTCATCTCTTCAGTCGGCAACCCTGCAAGTTGTCCAGATGTTTTCCTTGTTGTTTGATTTGCTGTTATGGTTGTTGATCTTGTCGATGCTGTAGCAGTTGGTGAAATTGTCATCTCTTCAGTCGGCAACCCTGCAAGTTGTCCAGATGTTTTCCTTGTTGTTTGATTTGCTGTTACGGTAGTCAATCTTGTCGGTGCTGTTGCAGTTGGTGAAACCATCAACCCTTGAGTCGGCACCATTGCAAGTTGTTCAGGCATTGTCCCAGTTTGTATTTCCACCATTCGGGTACCGCTCGTCCCTTCAGTTAATGATCGTTTGATCGATAATGTTGTAGTTATTGGTGGGTATGTCGACGACTCATCTGACGCATCACTCGGTACTGCTGATGATCCGGGGCTGTGTGCTACCGCTGATGATCCGGGGCTGGGTGATACCACTGATGATCTGGGGGTGGGTGCTACGCTTCCAGTCAGTTCATCCGTGTCGGTGCGCCACTCTGCATTAGCCACACTCCGGGCCACACTCCAGTCACTAATCCATGTTTAGAGGACAATAAACGCTACTTGCCTGTAATAAAGAGAAGAGCTCTACCATTGTCTGGTTTAAATTGTGTCAGCGCTTCAGGAAATAGCATTAGTATACAGCCAAATGCAGTTGGCTTCAGTTACAACTAACTGAGTAACTCATAATAATTTAGAAACCCATTTAACATGTTTAAAAAGAGTATGGTCGCTAGCAAATAGGGTCAGTGGCGGCACCAGCCTCATATTTTATTTGGGGGGGGGGGGCATTTTACGCTTAAATTATTAAAATTGGTCTATTATTAACTAATTTGGTATGAAAATATGCGCTTGCGCGCAAAAATGGTCAACATTTGGTCCAATTTAACCTAATTTAGGAAAAAATGTGCGCATGCCATCGCGGAAAAAAATTGCCTTTTAGTGCTAAAATTGTGTTATTTTTGACTAATAGGTGATCACGGAGTGACGTCACATGCCGTTGACCACAAACTACGTGAATTCAAACAAATTCAGATTGCACCATCACCAAAACGGCCAAAATGTAACCCTTTTTGTACTCCCGTGAAATGATCAAAATCAGGGACTCATGGTCAAAATCAGAAATATACCGACGGAGGCTCGTGTGTACCGACGGGGTTATTTTAGGGGGCCACCGGGCCCCCCTCTGGGTACGCCACTGGCATTGTAGTTTGAATTTGCTATGATGTTTGCAGTTACTTAATACACATCCGAAACTTGACCCTAAAATGTTTGTTTTTATCAATATGAATCTTGGATTAAAGACCGTTAAATTGGTACGGTGCCTTGTAAATTCCATCAGTTGTATCGATTAAATATGCGCCTGCCGCATACGCATAGCGCATAATTTGCATTTATAGAGCTATATATATGGGTGTGATATTATATCACACGTACTATAGAACAATTCACTTGTGGTTGGTTGGTTTAACTTTATGAAGACACCATGGAGATGTGCGACAGTATAGAACCTAGTTCGAGATACATGTATAAGTTGAACTTCTAATAAATTATACTGAAAACTTAAGTATTTAAGGCACAAAAAAACCAAGTTTGAAACCTGAAAAAGGGCTATGAAAATGCGAATTGGCAATTTGTGTTCCATACTGTCACAACTTGGCTCACACCATCATGATCATTGTCAAAGGTTCAAGAAAAAGGATTTTTTACAACATTGATTTTGAAAATCCTAATTTCAAATTATCCTAATAGTGTGAATGATCTTGACTTTAGTTTGAAAAGAGAATGGGGAAATAATGTAAAAGAAATAGATAATAATCTGGAACCTATTCGGACCTGGGACTAAAATTAGTTATTTTAGGCCATGATTCGGACTCAGTTCTTAAAATAAAATGTTGAAATGGATAATTTTACAACATCAAATATTATATACTGCAACTGTACTTGAGGTTTGAATTAAATAGAAAAACCAACTCCACGTATGCTATTTGCAGTCAGTTACAAATTGGTGAACTATCCTTTGACTAATTATTCAGAAATGAAAAAGCAGTAATATAATTGTAAACTATACCAATCCCAGTTTTTATCATAATTGAGGGCGCAGCCGCCAACACAACTCTTAGTGCCCCTTTAACAAATGTGTGCGAGATGTTTCGTTGTCTAATGGCCGAGTTTTTTCATGGCCGAGTTGTGTTGGAGGCAGAATCTCGGAGCCCGAGTTGTCTTGGAGGCCGAGTTGTCTTGTGGCCGAGTTGTCTCGAAGGGAGTTGTCTTGGCCGAGTTGTCTTGGCCGAGTTGTCTCGAAGGCCGAGTTGTCCTGATACCGATCAGATTATGCGGTCTATTGAGGGAACATATGGCTCGTTTCACACTGGTCTCTCTCTATTCAATGGTCTATTAGTATTACCTTGGAATTCATTCCAAGGTAAGTACACGCTGTAAAATATAGGAACCGCAAAATATGGGAGCCGCAAAATCTAGCGTAAAAGTACCGGTTGTGTAAATCGTCTTCCGGTTTCAAAGTGACCTAAATTATAATAAACTTTCCTAAATTTAATAACGATAAACTTAACATTTTAATAAACATTAAAGTTAATATTTAGCTGTTTACATTACTTGAATCTGTAACTTAGTGATACACCTATAAAATGATCATATTTAATGAGGAAGACTTCTTGGAACTAATAAATTTGGTCGATTGAAAGTCTAGAAACTAGAACGGAGAGAGTGCATTCATTTCCGCATTTTCATTTCCGCACGAGATCTCTAAATACACGCCCATTAATCGAGAGAAATACGTCTAATAATTCACCAAATTAACGCGCAAGAAAGTTTGATTCGTTGATTTCTTTCGTGTACCTACTGTTAGGAAAAAGGGTAGTTCATTATGTCTTACGTCAGGTCCAGTAAATACAGACATGTGTTCGGAACATCGTTCAAAAAAGACCAGTGTTATGAGGGAATCCGTGTGAGCAAAAACAATTGGGACGGAGCATTTTGTGCTGTAAATGGCAAATTTATAGCAATTATCACAGAATCTTCTGGTGGTGGTTCTTTCCTGGTTCTTACACACGAAGAGGTAAGTGTTTTAGTCTAGTATAAATGGATGTATTACAGGCCTCCATTATTTAAAAACAGGTATTAAATCCCCTCCCGTTCGCGTTCCGGTGTCAATTCAATTTCAAGGTCAAGGACAGGAGTGGAAGCGGTTGATTGAATGAATGTTTTACAATATTTACTTACTTACTTACTTGGTATACTTGGTAGATTAGTCCTTTACTCCAACCAATGGGAAGGACTCTCAAATTTTTCTTGAAAGATGCCACACTTGACTAGGACGTGCAGAAATAACTGATTCTGGATTCATGGACCGACCACTCTGTTTATGAATCGCCCTGTTTATAATAGAGTAAAATTGGCCGGCTAGTTTGGTCCTAGTTCGCCTGACAAACAGTTTTTTAGAGTGACCCCTGAGAGGTCTCTAGTGGGTAGAGAGAAGTACTTGTCAGGTGCGGTTTTGTAGTGACCATTAATGAACCAGCTCTGTCTTTCTCCTCTGCTCCATGGATTCCATGCTGATCTTGTTGTCTTTGCACAGACGTAGACAGTTTTTCTGCGCCTTTTCTAATTTGGTAATGTTATCTTTTGTTAGAGCCTAGAGGGCTCCACGCAGTAGAAGCGTACTCCAACGCTGGGTGGACTAGGGACTTGTATTGTAGAGAGTTGATATTTTTGGGGTATACTGTAAAACCTGTAGTTTAATTTCACTGCAACTTAATTTAGTGAATTAGCATTTTTTCAACTTTTTGCGGCAATTTTATTTCACTAATTTGTATCATCTTCCTGAATAGTGAATCCTAGTATATATAATTAAATATCATAAACCATTATAGCCTAGGCATGCTAGGCCAAGCCCTATACAAAATACCTACGAGCAGGGGCGTCATATGGGTGGGGGACAGGGGGACACGTCCCCCCCACTTTTCAAAGTGGGGGGGACATAATAGCAGATGTCCCCCCCACTTTTTTTGAATAACCCTGAGGCTGAAAGTGTCTAATTATGATGATGATGATGAGTGATGATGATGCCCCTCAAAAGAAGCCATTTTTTGCGCGGATTTTTCAATGTTTAATTATTCAAGCTTAACAACATGGTTTCAGGAACGTTTTCTGGACCATTTTAGTGAGAAAAAACCCATTTTTGCCTGCTTCGTGCGAGTTGGCAATGTTTCTTCATTCAAGTTATAAAAAGATGGCTTAAGGAACGTTTTTCTGGACCATTTTAGATTAAAAACTGACAGTTTAAACATGATGGCTCAGGAACATTTTTCTGGAGCTTTTTAGTGTTAAAAATAGCCTCTTTTTTTTGCGCTTTGCGCGAAATGGTTACAATGTTTATTCAGGCTTTATAAAACATGTTTCAGGAACGTTTTCTGGATCATTTTTGCGCGTTTCGAGCGAATTGGTTTCATTGTTTATTTCAAGCTTAAACAAAATGGCTTCATGAACGTTTTTCCGGACCATTTTAGTGTTAAATAACCATTTTTTTGCGTGCTACGCACAAATTGTTTTCAATGTTTTATTATTTAAGCTTAACAAGATTGCTTCAGGAACGTTTTCAAGATCATTTCAGTGTAAAAAAACCAATTTTTTTGCGCGCTACGCGCGAATTAATTTGTATGTTTTTTATTCAAGATTAACAAGATGGATTCAGGAACGTTTTTCTAAACATTTCTTTTTACAATATCTATTTTTTCACGCTCAGCATGAATTATTTTTACTACTTTGTTATTAAATTGGAACAAGATGGCTTCAGAAACGTTTTCTGTACCTTTTTATTATTTAGCATTTTTTGCACGCTAGCAAAGTAGTTTCCCCTGTTCGAGCTTTTAAACAATCTATACTTAAATCAGGAAAATATGCTCAACTTCTTTCTTGCATTGACAAAAAAAACCAAAATATTTATTGGAAATGAAGAGGTGGCTTTTCGATAAACTTTGGTCAAAAGTATACACCAGATCGCACCAAATGAGTTCCAAAATTGAAATTTTTTCTACTTCTCAGGGGGGCACATCCCCCCTCAGACTCCCCCCTGTCCGAGCCCATCCGAGCATAGCTCGGAGGGCGGTGCTGTGCACCGCTTGGATCATACCTGATCAATTTCAATTTTTGGGGGCCGCCCCCTAACCTTTTCTGGATCCGCGCCTGGTGTCCCCCCCACTTTTGAAAACGGGATGACGCCCTTGCCTACGAGGAGGACACAAGCATCACAAACTTAGACGCACTAAAATGGATTCCACTCAAGTCAAGGACAGACGCAAAAAACGGACAGACTTGCCTGCCTTCACAAAATAATCAATGGTCAGATCTAGACATCAACCACAAGGACTACACTACACCGAAGACAACTACATGTAGAAGCAGGCGTGGTCATGCACAGCAATTCCAGCAGAAGCACCCAAGAACTGACACCTATGCCAACTCTTTCTTCATAAGGACTGTCGTTGATTGGACTCTCTCCCGAAATTGTCGAAAATACCGATCCATCCAAATTCATAACTGCCCTTTCCCGTCCCCTCCGTTCCTCCAACAAACCCCCTCCGTCGTACCACCAGTCAAAACTCTGTTTGAGTATTTGGAGGTTTACCAATCCAAGATCCAAGAATTGGCGGCAATTTAATTTGGCGAATTGGATCTCTTAGCGAAATTAATTTGTTTAACAGTAATTAATATGGCCTGTTGTGGCATATATATCGTGTTCGCTGTTCAGGCTCCAATTTCGGCAGCAATTTCAGCGGGTAAAATTATTATTCATGATTGTCAGATCTATAATCAAAACAAAAATGTGTTGATCACAGCATAATATGATCCCAGCGCTCGCGATCATTACAAAGGTTGAGCGTGGCCAATTCCAATATGAACGCCATACTGGGGGATCAAAAATTCAAATTGCTTCAATTAAGCTGACAAGCATACCAAATTGTTTGTCTCAGCACAAGGATTCAAAAATGTATAGTAGCCCCACTTCCGATGTGTGGTTACTGAGATATTGAGCAAAACGTGAAAATGTTGTTGACCTTTGCTTTGGGGTCAAGGTCAAAATTATAGGCGTATATAGGGATTGTGAACTTTTGACCCTGTATAAGGCACAAAAACGACTCCAGGTGGTAACAACTTACATTTCTTGAACCCTTGTGATCTGACGAACAATTTGAGATATCGTTTGTCAAAATCGGAGCATGTTCAAATTTTGACCCCTTAAAACAAAGGTCAACAACCTATTCACGTTTTGCTTAATATCTCAGTAACCAAACATCAGAAGTGGGGCAAACTATACATTTTTAGAATCCTTGTGTTCAGACAAACAATTTGGTTATTGGTATGCTTTTCAGCTTAATTGAAGCAATTCAAATTTTTGATCCCCCGGTATGGCGGCCATATGTGTTGAAGGCTGCACCCTCAGTTAGGATAAAAACCGGGATTTCTACAGTTTTACAACATTTTGTATAATTATACACACGCTTACAGCTGTAAAGGATTAAGAAAAATCAGCCGTCTTTGTGCAATAAAACGTTGTTTCAAAATATTCCATCCCCGGCTCGGACAGCATTTTATGGTAAAACAGCGTTACGCTATTTTTCTTTTTGATTCAAATTACATACGATATTACAAAGAGGGCGTTTTAAAAAAAAGGTTTCAATAAAAAGGGATGCTATTTCAATATATTTCAAAATTGTTTTAACCTTAACCCTACCATATACCCCAAAATACCACGACTGGGCATGTTGGTACCACATACTACCACCCGGCCGGCGTGGAAGTTTTTGATGAAAAAATGGACCCAGCCCATATAGTTTGCGCAATATACTGCGCAAACTAGCCTTGACAGACGTGGTGTAGTGGGGAATTGTTCGCCTCTGATGCGAGAGGTCCCTGGATCAAATCTCGGGGGGGGGGGGGGGGATATTTTGGTCTGTTTTCCTCGTTGAAGACAAAATTCTGAAAAAGTGGGGGTAGAGTGAGTTAGGATTAAGGAGCAATTTTTTGATTTTTTTTTTTTTTCTTCAAAAATTTTCTAAGTTTTGTTAATATTACCCTAACCCTACCATATACCCCAAAATACCACGACTGGGCATGTTAAATTGGTACCACCCGGCGTGGAAGTTTTTTTATGAAAAAATGGACCCAGCCCATATAGTTTGCGCAATATACTGCACAAACTAGCCTTGACAGCCGTGGTGTAGTGGGGAATTGTTTCTGGTGCGAGAGGTCGACCCCTGGATCAAATCCCGTGGAGATCGGGGGGGGGGGGGATATTTTGGTCGATTTTCCACGTTGAAGAAAAAATTGTGAAAAAAGTGGGGGTAGAGTTAGGGTTAATTAAGTGTTGCTGCGTTTTTGTGAGTAGAATCAACAATAATGGCCAATTATAATGATTATCTTTAATATTAAGTAAATATTATAAAAAACACCACTTAAACATCTCTTTATACTACACCTTTAAAAGAAATTGTATTGTAAAATGTTGTTATTTTGTTTTTTAAATTGAAGGAGCGTGATTTGAGCCATTTTAAATACTGTAAAACAAGTTAATTTCGCGAATTTCGGGAGAGGCTCAAATTCGCTAAATTATATTTCCGCGAATTAATGTGTGTGAAGATGACTTAATGGTAGAAATTTGGATTCGCGAAATTAAGTTACCGCGAAACTAGTGATGATTAGCAATTCGCGAAAAAAAGTTGCAGCGAAATTAACTTGTTTTACAGTATCTTTCATATCGAGAGACTTCTGAGAGCCGTATGATGACATACCACTCTCTCTCTCTCTCTCTCTCTCTCTCTCTCTCTCTCTTCGTGAGAATGATCAACTTATGGGATAATTGTTGTTAATTTTTAATTACCAGTATTATAAAAATGAAGTGCGGGCTATATGAGTAGGACTCCCCCCCCCCCCCCCCAAAAAAAGCAACAATCAACAAATCAAAACAAAAACACACAAACAAAAAAGTGACTTATTATATGAGACCTGTCATCACAAAATGAGCGTTAAGTCGGAAAACTTGGTTTTGAGGTTTGTCCAGATTCATAATACTCAGGAAACAAGCTTTAAAATGATATGTAACATGTCATAATAGCTCAATGTTTTCCCTGTCAAAAATCAAATTGAAGTTGCAAAATGTCTTTGTTTTCTATTGATTTTTGGCATGTTCATTGGACCATATCTCCTAATGCACATTGGCGACTTAACGCTCATTTTGTGGTGACAGGTCTCATATACAGTATGCTTTCCTTTTTGTTGATTCTCATCAATATTTAATGTATTGTAACATGCAGACAGGACGTGTTGACCTCAACCATCCCCAAGTTGTAGGACACAAAGCGGCTGTTCTAGACCTGGCCTGGAGTCCGTTCAATGACAACATCATCGCCAGTGGTTCTGACGATCTCTCCATCAAGATCTGGCAAATCCCTGATGAAGGCGTCACAGAAGAGCCACTCGCTGAACCGTTGGTGGATCTGCAGTACCATCAGAAACGTGTGGGTATGGTCTTGTGGCATCCCTCAGCTGAAAACATACTTCTTAGCGTTGGTAAGCAAGGTTTTAGGTTTTATTGGGGGGGGGGGGGGTACCTGTTTGCATATAAAAACAATTTAAGTATAAGACATTAGCATTAATTAACATTAATAATTAAATTAATTGCTTATAAAATCACCTCAGTCATTTTGGGTTTATTTATTGTATTATTATTATTATGTTTTAGGGTACAAGATGTCATTCTATGCTGGTTTTTCTCTCGTATAACCCATTCATTTTCTTGTAATAGCGGCTTTGGTCGAATTTGGACTCTGAGGGCGCTTTACACAAATGGAATACCTACTTGCCGACAGCTTGGTGATGATTGTGTATGATGTACAAACGCACACTTTCAGCGATAAGCATGCACAACAATTATTTTGCGCCCGGACAAATACAAACCTCACAATTCTCGCCAATTTGGAACTAATTAAACTATAGAATAATTTAATGTTAGAATGAAAGTTCATCTGTGTTGGTGATATATAATATGAAGTTGAACTTTCGATCTCAACACAAAAAATAATTACCTGGAATTTTCAGGTGTTTCTACACCTTTCATCAGCAGACTAATGACTCGCCTTGACCTTTTGAAGATGTGACGTCGGAATCGGGTCATAGACTCTTTGTTATTTGTACCTGCCCCCGTCTTTGCCAACCAACCATCACTCAACAAAGACAGGGGCAGGTACAAATTATCGAAAGTTTAACTTCATATTAAAAATTTAATGTTTTAATGTTAACAAATACGTGGCTATGGCACGCATACAGTGCTCAAAACGGTAAAAGTGATCATGATGATAGAGCTCCCCCCCCCCCCCGGTATCTCCCGCCGACTGTAACATTAAAAGACACACTGCACTATTAAGACCCCACTACAAATCTCTAACTCTATAAATAAATATGCCTACTTAATTATGTTCATGTAGGCCTTGTGTTACAAGCGGCACACTATTTATTTAATAATTCATGGTTAGGCTATCTTTTGAATAATTAATGCTCAATGCCAAAACGGCAGAGCGTATGCACATTCAATGTATGGAAGGTCTATACCAGGCATTCTCAAATGGTATCAAATTATGCTTACAAGGTTCATCTAAATGCCTATCTAGCCTGTTTGGTCAAAACAAAATTGAATGTTACTCAAAATGACATAAACATAATGGAATTTTGCCATTATAATTCTAAAAAATATGACCAAGTGGAGCTTCAACAAGTTGGTTACTAAAATGTGGCGCATCAGTAAATCTAATTGAGAAAGCTGGTCTATACTTTGAATTTGAATATTTCAAATTCAAAAGTATTAAGGGAGGGAGCGAGTCCCGGGCCAGGACCAAAATCACACTCCCTAAACTCGAAAATAAAAGAAAGATAAAATAATAATTTTATTAATAAAAATTGTCAGCTAAATCACTCTTATTTAATGCAAATTTATAGTGGAGATTCTCTTGAAATTGGTTTATTTTGTCAAATCTGTGAATTTTCTTACACTTATGCTCGCTAAAATGTGATTTTCGCCACGGATTTACACCTCCAGGTTTACGGGCCGCCATCTTGGATTCAAGTTGGACACAATTTCGATAAAAGATGGCGCCCAACCTAACAATTAGCCCAGAGCATGTTTGGGAGAAATTTAGGAATCCCGGAACCCGCCCGAACAATTAAATTAAGTCATGGGAGCACGATTTCCCGAAAAACCCAGCCCAAAAATGTATAGACCTTCTGGAATAGAAGATGTTACTCCGAGTTTCATGCCCAAAAGCAATCATCATTTATTTATTTTCTTTATATTTAGTTCTACCCTGCCCTAAGAAAAATATTAACAAAAAGCCAGGACTAATTAGGGTAAAGTCGCCTATTTTCGGTCAGCGCCTATTTTCGGTCACTTCGCCCAAATCGTGTAATAAAAATGACTTTGTCGTTATAAACTGACGACTAAAAACCCCCGCATAGGTTGATGCCCGGTATTGCTTTTAAAATGGCGACGACCGATGCAATTACACGATTTTGACCAGTGACCTAAAATAGGCGCTGACCGAAAATAGGCGACTTTACCCTAATTGTTCTGTGGAAATGGCCATTGTGGTGCATTGCTATACTTTATGTAAACAAAAATTTGTCAAATTGAACACGCAGGTATAGGAGCAGGCTCAGACAGTGTAATTGCCATCTGGAATCTGGAAGATGCCAGCGTTATAACGGAGATCACATGCCACCCTGATGTCATCTACAGTGTGTCGTGGAATTTTGATGGATCACTCATAGCCACCAGCTGCAAAGATAAGACACTGCGTGTCATTGACCCCAGGACTGGAGAGGTCAAGAAGGAGACTGAGAAAGATGTGAGTCATTGGGAGCCACAAATTTATAATTCAAATTTATGAATTAGATCTGATGCGCCTCCTTTTTGTTTTTCCACCATGGGGTGTTTCGGTATTTTTCGGATAATGCATGCGATGCGAGTATCTGGAAAGCGTCGCTCATCCCGCATATTTCAACCCTGCCAACGCGGAGAGACACGGCTCCAGTTTGGAACACACGACCTTCGTTCTTGTGTGTGTAGTTCTGAAAAATACTGACACCTCCAAATTTCCCCCATGACGGAAATTCAAAATAGCGCCTGTTACACATCAAGAAATAGGGCAATACATTTTGTACCGGATCTAGTTTTGAAATCAATGGTGGGAGCATAGTGGAAGTAGAGGGGGGGGGGGGGGGGGGGGGGGGGGGATTTTCTTACAAGTGGGTGACAGGAATGATCTTCCATGAGAAGGATGGGCTACATTTGACATGCTATAACTTTATGGTGCCCCCTTTTTATCTGTCCTTACCCAAAGGATCTCTTTTTTTATTAATCCATGACTGAATGACCTCTTTTTTGTCAATTTATTCTCTCACTGAACATCCCAAGAATTCTCACTTAAGGGAAGTGTCAACCCAAAATATATGAAATTTATCAAGCACTGTAACTTTTAAACTAATAATGTAATGTACATAAAAGTATACAATTTTTCAAATGAAATGAGTCGGAGAATCCATTTTTGGTATTAAATTTCCCCAAAAATAGTGATTTCTACATTTTTGCCCATAAATCACTTTTTTGGCGCCAAAAATTTACGGACAACCTAACAAAATCAGTTTTTGATTAAAAATTTCAAAATTTTACCAAAATCATCTTACATCAATTATCTAGGAAGCACTTTTTTTTTTTGGCTTAACAATTTTTAGTTTTGAAAATATTGACCAAAAAGTGCCAAAAAAATGTTTTTTAACTCAAAAATCACATTTTTGGCACTTTTTGGTCAATATTTTCAAAACTAAAAATTTTCAAGCCCAAAAAAAAAAGTGATTCCTAGATAATTGACTTTAGATGATTTTGGTGAAATTTTGAAATTTTTAATCAAAAACTGATTTTGTTAGGTTGTCCGTAAATTTTTGGCGCCAAAAAAGTGATTTTTGGGCAAAAATGTAGAAATCACTATTTTTTGGAAAATTTAATACCAAAAATGGATTCTCCGACTCATTTCATTTGAAAAATTGTATACTTTTATGTACATTACATTATTAGTTTAAAAGTTACAGTTCTTGATAAATATCATATATTTAGGGTTGACACTTCCCTTAATGACCCCTTTTTTGGAAACAATGTGTGATTCACACAGATTGATCTTGTTTTTTGTGTAAATTCTTGTACCTTTTTGAACACAGTTAAATCAACTCAAATTATTGTGAAGCATTATATTGCTAATGGTATATAATTTCATGTCCATTGCATTTTGTGCAATGTTGTGGCTTTCTAAGCTGGACTACGCCTACTACATGTACACATACTAAATCAAATAAATGTTCAATGTTATCGTCGCTGTTCTGTCAAAACCTCGTATCTCCATCCGGCCCTTCAGCATTATGTGTATAAATAAACATTCCTATGTTTAACCTACAGGTAGTCTACGCTAAACATGTTCAAGGGCCATAAACATATCTATCAAAACCTTGTTAGTGCTCTTGCCACTGAACATGTATAAAGCAACACTTTGTATGCATAACTGGTGGGCAGTTTTACTTTATACATGCTGAAGGGCCAGAAATAAAATATTCAAGGTTTTGACACAACAGCAACGTTATGAGGTTTGTCTCTTTTGTATTGAACTGTTGGACTATAAGTATTATAGTTTGACTTTTTTTTACATGAAATGTATTACGTTCAAAACAAATGTGAAATTACTTATTGACAGCTGTTTATCAAACTATACTAGCGTTCATGTATAAATACCAATATGCCATAAAAATGTCAGTGAAATCTTGGTTGCTGTCCTCTGATTTATTACCATATTACTATTTCGTTCATGTTTATAGAAATTCCACAGTGGGTCAAAAGTATCACGAGTGGCATTCATGAAGAACAACAAAATATTCACGAGTGGTTTCTCCAGGATGAGTGAGAGGCAGTATGCCGTATGGGATGCGGTAAGTACAACTTATGGGATTGGTTTCTAATCTCCTGTTGCTATTTGCTTTACAGGAAGCGTTTGGGAATGTACGGGAAGGTCAAATCGTAAAAGTTGCACGATTTACCTCAAACTTGGAGAGAAAAATCATGAACACTGGGGAACATGACCCCTATGTGACCTTTAACATCATTTAGTTGATATCCCAGCCAGGGGGATTCGTAAGTCGTGACTTGCAGTCTTTTTTTCTTCTTTTATTTTCATAAATTGCTATTTATGTTACCTACGCCTGCAATTTTTACCCCGCTCCCTCCCTGTTACATACGCTGCTTTGTACGTCATACGCTGCTTTGTACGTAACTTCCCTCCCTGTTACATACGCTGCTTTGTACGTAACTTAAAATGACGAAAATCATGGAACAAAATATATAAACAAAAGTAGTAAGAACTAAAAAGAAGATAGTTACAGACGAGTACACAACTATAATTATAGCACAATGTCAGCAAGTGATGTTGCCATCTATCTAGAAATCCAAGTTACTGCTGTTGGTTTAGCAAACAGTTGGCATAATTCAGTAGAAGGGGACAAAGTGCAGCACATACAACTTGTGTTATGATCAAATTAATGAATTTTAAATAATTTGTATAATTTCATTTTTTTCCCCCAGTCTACACTGGACAAGCTTGCAATGGAAACCATCGACAACAACAATGCTCCGTTGACGATACAATACGACCCTGATATTGATCTTATCTATCTGATAGGAAAGGTGAGTGTTATTTCTGTAATCATCTGTATATTAAAAAAAAACACAACACAAACAGTTTCTGACCTGGTGGTTTTAAGTTAGCTTTAATTAAAAATTAGTAATCAGTATCAAAATATAAAACATACACTGAAGTTGTTCTTTGTGTGTGTTTATTGTGTTTTGGTCCACTTGTCATCCTTTTTTCCTTTTTGAATCTGCAGGGAGACACCCTAATCCGCTACTATGAAGTGTCTGACACAAAGCCCTATGCCCATTGGCTCAGTAACCACCAATCGAAAGAAACGCAACGGTGCTGTGCTTTTCTACCCAAGCGTAACGTCAACGTCAACACCCATGAAATCGCCAGGATATACAAGGTGTCGCCCAAGGGAATGTGCGAGCCAATCACCATGGTAGTGCCAAGAAAGGTAGGTTACTTAAGGTCAGGGGTCACTCCAGTGATACTATTAATTTTGGATAGGCAAGTCCTACACTGGGCATACGTAATTGATAGATCGCATTACATTGCACCATCAACAGTATGCACTCCAGGAAAATAAGCATCACATAGTTTTTCGGGAATTTATCCAACATTTCTGTGTAAACGTCAATTAGGTCTATACATATGCAGATGACAAAAGTCACTAACATTTTAACTACAGTGCCATCAACAGTGTGCGTCCCAGGAAGTTGAATGTATCTTCCGATCGGCAAGTGGAGTTTCAGCCCCCTCCATCCTGTCCATATGCAAGTCCACAGCAGTACAAGTATGAGTCATTGCAGTCATTGGGAGTCCAAGTCCGAGTCCCAAGACACACAAAAATGGACCAAAGTCCAGACTCAAGATTCGTTCTATGCATGGTCCGCCATTTGCAAGGAGAGCCTCGAACTGGATATGCATTGAATGAGACTATTCCATAACATTAGTTGACTCTCTGCACAGTATGACTGCAGTGGGACATTGTGAAATGATGCAACACTTTTATTCAATCTGATTCCAGTTTGTGGCTCACCTCGCAAATGGCGGATCCATGCAATGAGTGATCGGTTCCTTTAAATACCCTGAAAATAATTTGTGTGTGATAAGTGTGGACTTGGCTTTGAGTCTGGGTTCAAGAGATAACAAAATTATGTTCCAACACTGTTATGGACTATCCTGATACTTTTATAGAGAAAACTGAATCATTTGATGATTTGATACAAGTTTGATATGATTCTATAGTCTGATATTGATCTTGTCTTGGTTTTGTATCCATTACCTAGTCTGACCTTTTCCAAGACGACATCTATCCCGACACAGCCGGAGACGATCCAGCCCTCACGGCCGAAGAGTGGCTCTCCGGCAAGAACGCAAAGCCCTTACTGATCCAGCTAAAAGATGGCTACAAATCAACCAGAGCCAAATCGGAAATCAAGACAGGTGGTGTGCCCAAGGCCAACAAGTTGGGGGGGTTATCCAAGAAGTCATCGGCAGCACCAGTAGCAGCTCCCGCAGCAAGCTCCGCTACCCCTTATAAATCACCATCGTCAGCATCCACTAATGGTACACCTACAAGCCAGGTGGGTTCAGTAAGTTTTACTTATTAACTTTTGAGAGTTGTTAAGTCCAGATTTTTGACCATTTTCAAACAAGTTTATGTATAGCGATATTTACCCCCTAATTCAACTCAATCATAATGTTCTTTCAATAAAAATCCATTCCCAGATGTTTATTCTCCGTAAATGAAACACTACCCGTGTTGTATTCATGTGTGTTTAATTTTGCGGGATATGGATCAGTCACTGATTTGTAAGACTCTTTCAGTGTTTATGTCACCTCAAGTTTTAATCCACTCAGCAAGGATCCAAATGGACTCATGTAATGTTTGACGGTTTCTACCCCTAGCCTGATTGACTCTTTGACTTTTTAATGCTGTAAGAATACAATGATTCAAATGTGTGATGCTATTTTTTAAACTCAAAGAAACATTATTGTTAACTGTTCAAGACTAGAAATGTTGCAAACAGTTTTGGGTGTGTCCATGTCGAGTCTTCTTTAGGAAATTACAGGTCGGAGGGGCACAAATGATTCTCACAAAATCTCCTTCATGAGAATCACCACCCTAATTCTGGCACATTGCAACAAGACTCTGTCCCTGATGTTTCTACCTATATCTATCCAGCTATCATGTGCTTAACCCCTGAGAACTACCGGCCGATTGGTCAGAAAGATGGATGCATCATTTATTGCACCAATCAGAGACATTGTTTAAATAATTGTATCCCTGATAAAGATTGGAGTGAAATATTTTACAAGCTGCATTTCACTTGGCTATTAAAATGAGTATACCTTGCAATAAACCAATCAAAACCACTGTAAGATAGGCCGGTAGTGCCCAGGGGGTTAACTTACCTAATCTGTCCTCTTTTATGTGAAAACTCATGCTTGTTATGATGTTATCCACTCTGAACATTATTAGAGTCAATTGTAATACAGTCTACCTGTTTTATGTTGCTTTCTATGGCTAATAGCTTTGTCGCCTAACTTTTGAAAAAGCGACATAATAATTTGATGGTTCCTAAAATCATTAGATAAATTAGATAAACACTACATCTAACAAATAACAAAATAACCTTCATCTAACTTTAAAACTCTTTCTGCTCTACTAATTCTAACATTTGCTATAGTTTGCTCAGTGCCAAAAGGCAACAAATTGTGAGGTTTGTTGGATAACGGAAATCTGCGTTGGATGCATTTCACATGTGTGCGTGTGCCCATTGCGCGTTTGTGTTATGCCTTTCTTTGAATTGGGCTGCACATCATGCAATGTAAATGAAGCTTGCCTAATCAGTATTGAACAAACTATGGGGAAAATGGTATGTCTCAGCCTCCAACATGCATTTTTTAAAAACATTTTACTTTAAAGCTTTGATTTTTAGAAATATTATATGAATCTATATAAAAAAGTTCAGAATGGAAAAACTTGTTATCTTCGTAACTACAATACTAGATAACGGTCATTCACTATTTTCATGTCTCTCAAATTATTGGTCTTGCTACAAGTCTTCTTACTTCCAGACGTTAGATAGCCGAGACATACATTTTCATTTTGCCTTAACTAACCACTTATTAACTGCGTAACATGTTTCAGCCCCCTCCTATGTCAGCCTCTTCGTCATCATCCTCTCCAAGGGTGGGGGAGTCATCAACTAAACCTCCGCCACCAACATGGACCAAACCAAAACCTGAACCCAGACCGGCTAAATCTCAGGTAGAGCAGAAATCCGAACAACAACATCAACAGGACGGCGACGATGGTGTCGTCGTCACTGAGCTCAAAGGGGTCGTTACAGATTTGACGAGCACCGTTGTGAAGCATGAGGCACGCATTGCGGCGCTAGAAGAACTAAGTCATGTACTGATATTCCACAAGTTGTCTCATTTTTGTCCTTCTTTGTGTCTTATAATATTAATCCTGCTTGTTGTCTACTCTTTGTCTTCCAAGTCATTTTCCATTTCCATTTTCCTACTTATGACCCATTGATAAAGTTTCTGTGTATAAAATGTATGCATGTATGGAATTGAATTATGTCACATCCTTGAGCTCCTAGGATTGTACATACATCACCCGCATGTAAAAAAGTGATTTCAATTATACAACCAGTCAATTGAGATTCCTCCCAGTATGTGTGTGGCAGTGTCGTTGTATTTCCTTTGTGGACTTGTCAAAATTGTACATTCCCAATTGATGATTGTGGCTGTTGATGTTACACACTATTAGGGTATAAAAATTTGACAAGAAGCAGAGTATCTATTCTTCCAAGAAGTCTTCTCAACAAAATTGTTAACCCCCTACAGGCCGATTAGTCAGAAAGATAGATACATCATTTATTGCACCAATCAGAGACAGTGTTAGAATAATTGTATCCATGACAAAGATTGGAGTGAAATATTTTACAAGCTGTATTTTAATTGGCTATTCAAATGAGTATATCTTGCAATAAACCAATCAGAACCACTGTAAAATAGGCCGGTAGTGCCCAGGGGGTTATTGATTCTTGTCATCACAATCGATCCATTTGGATTCGTAATATGTATCAAAATTCTACCCCTGTTTTATGAAACCTATTTCCTGTGACACACTCTAAAAGCAGATTACAGTGTTTCAAAAATGTTGCTCCTTGATCAAACCATGCTTTCACCCTTATCCCTAACCAACACCACCCATCACCACCCGTACTACATACCGATACATAGAAAAATAGTGTGAGGCTTTCAACATGCATGTCCGCACGATATGGTTTACACAAATGTATGCAATATGTGAAGTTAGTAAGCTTTAATAATATGAAATGTGAAATCTTGAAATTTTGCCATGCTTTAGGACACATGATAAGCTGTGATTTAAAAAAATCTTATTTATTTCTTATTATAAATGTAAAGTTTCACAAAAAGTGGAGCATTTTCATTAAAATAATTAGTAACCCTTAAAATCGTAAAAATAATATTACAACTGCAATATTTAATAGTGAAAAATGTATGTATTCTATCATTAATTGTATCGTTTGAAAGTCTATACTATACATTATCTTGTATTGAAATAGTGTAAAGTTACCAGGCTTCCAGCTTCCAGGCCAGCCTTGACAACTTCCTTTTTGACATGAATCACCAGATTCATTTAGATAGTGTTTCAATGTTTGATGATAAATACTTTTTAAAATCATTGTGGTTTATCGAAGTGATAATTGGTCATCAGAATGACAGCTTATTATACCCAAATAAGTCCATGAAGTTTTTGTAAAGATAATCTATATGCCCAAATATAAAGTCAATATGCCCAAATAAGTCCATGAAGTTTTTGTAAAGATAATCTATATGCCCAAATATAAAGTCAATATGCCCAAATATTAAGTCAATATGCCCAAATATAAAGTCAATATGCCCAAATATAAAGTCGATATGCCCAAATATAAAGGCTATATGCCCAAATATGAGATTTTGCATCAGACTCTATTTTTGGTTCACAAAGCTATGATACTTTTTTCGTTTCGTGGAGTTTGAAAATAATTTCAGATATATAAAAAATTATTAACTACTTATTGTTGGTGTGGTGTTATAGAGTTAGGGTTATTCTCATCTTAAAATGGTACTTTGCTAAAGTTCATGAGCGATAATTTGTTCTGAAAAGTTTTGAAATTTTGAGTATATCCATTCACCAAAGTACATGTACCGTATTATCCCTAATAAGCGCCCCTGCCCTAATAATCGGCCACCCTACTTTTTTGAATGACTTGAAAAGAAAAAATTAAATACCCACCCACCCTACCCTAAATGTTGAAAAGTTAATTAATTTGGAATAAAGACCCCTAACTTTAACATAACCATAAGTGGGGTAGACGGTTCACATATCACACAATTTAAATAGAAATTTATAACGCTTGGCCCCAAAATGTACTTTGGTTTTCTGTATGAACGTGCTACTCAAGATTGTTGAATTCTACAACTTCAGCAAAATTAACGGCAGTAATTGTGTAACAAATAACCTCCCACCCAATATATCTTTGCTAAGCGCCCTGGGCGCTTATTAGGGATAATACAGTAGGTAGTTTGCTATGATCACAGCCGAGTACTTTGTCTGCTATTATAAATAATGTGTTGCTATGTCTGTTTAAAGCAGTCACAATGTAATGTGGGTTTATGTTTTCACTAAAAAACACCTGTACTGACTCATTTGTTGTGTCATGCTGATTCATGTTCTCTGTTTTTCTCTGTTTTTCTCGTATCATATACCATATCATAGAGGGGCATATTCCCATTAAAAAGGGTAAGCTTGGGTCATTGTCCGTCCAGTCATGGGCCCATGGCATGCATGTACATGTACATATGTCTGTAAGTGCATGCATTTGATAGTGCACAGATACAGTTTGCTAGTTTGAATGAATGACTAAATTGCATCACCGGATTGTAATTAACACTAATTGGAAGCCTGTTGTGTAAGGCATGACTATGTTGCTTAGGTATTCCTCATTTACATGCCTACAGAGAATTTTTTCATGCACCCATGCATCAATCAATTATGTCAAATTCTGAATAAAAGTCCCTTGTATATCTCCTCTCAGTCCTCCCAATTTAAAAAGCAATTTCCTAATAAAAAAGGTGTGAATCCTAATTTCCTTAACAATTCAATGAACTTAAACTAAAACTAAAAGGAAACAAAACAACACAAATCAAACAGGGGAATTTATTTTATGGAGAATACCTTGCTTTGAGGGAAAACTCAACACTTTTAAAAATGGTTACGACACTTAGTTACTTATGAGAAAGAGAGAGTGTAAGGTAGATAGGGGATTGAAGGGGTGGGTGGGGGAAGGGATTAAAAGGGAATATTAATATTTCGTAATGCAGAAGAAACTCAGCTCTGGAAGGGGAAAAAATGACATTTTTTCAAAAATATATACCCCTGAAATCAAAACGCAATCAAATTATACAAACCAATTATAGAAAGATAATTTTGAAATCATGCATGAGACATGAACATTTTTAATTGAAAGAATAGGGCCTAGGGTGCATCTTCTCCCCTTATTTCAATGGATTTGTCTGTCCCTAGTCTTAAAATGTTCCTATTGTCACAAAACTAACATGTGCCAAGTTTGAATTAATTTGGAAGTTGTCATGGGGGGCCACCGAGAACCTAAAGTTACAGTATATGTTCTATGTAGGAAAGTTCGTTGACCCCTGTACAATTCCAATTAGAAGCCGATCCAACAATTTCAAGTAGCTGCCATATCAAAACCGTTTGGACTTAGAAGCTCAAATCTTGCGAGCTAAGCTAATAGAACTGATAATCATCTTCAAATCTGCAACAACAAATAATCGCTAACAATGAGCATGTGTGGTTTACTGGCACAAACGCCCTCGCGATCCATAATTTCATGTATTTGGCATTTTGTGGTCATTTTTACCCAGAATTTGGCATTTTGTGGTCATTTTTACCCCTTATTTTACAAATGTTGATGTCCTGATTGTGTTAACAGTATAACAACTTTAAATCAATGTATATTATCCACTTTCAGTGTGAAATAAGAGTATTATAGCACTTGGTTCACAGAAGACAGACATTTCCCCCCAGAATATGGGCTGGGGGCCCTTTTGACAATAAAACACACATGCTCATTTCATTGGCGGTTAATTTTTATCGCAGATCCAAAGATGATCATCAGTTCTATTAGCTCACAAGAGTTGAGCTTCTAAGTCCAAACGGTTTTGATATGGCAGCTACTTCAAATTGTTCGATCGGCTTCTAATTGGAATTGTACAGGGGTCAACGAACTTTCCTACATAGAACACATACTGTAACTTTAGGTTCTCGGTGGCCCCCCATGACAACTTCCAAATTAATTCAAACTTGGCACATGTTAGTTTTGTGACAATAGGAACTTTTTAAGACTAGGGACAGACAAATCCATTGACATTTTAAAAATAAAGGGGGAGAAGATGCACCCTAATAGGGCCCTTAGGTGACAAAACGCAGGAATGCAGGAAATGTTGGTTCAGCAATTATTTTCAAATATTTCTACAACAAAATCAATATTTTCCACACAAAATTGCAAATATTGTCCACAAATGTTCTAAATAGACAGGGTTTTTTTTGGTCGTCTTCATACCAAATAGTTAGGAAACGGGGTATTAGAATTAGCAAACAGAAGTGGTAAAATGGCATAGTCAAGGTAACAAATACCACACTAATACAAGTATTAGTAATCTATGGGGGAAAATGTCAAAATTAATTAATTTTCAAAGGCAGCACCAAAGCCATAATTGCTAATAGTGTACATACTTTTTTGTTAATAATATTTTGTATCTTTGAATCTTGTTATATAATAAGCATGTATTAACTACAGTCATCAAAAAAAGTAACTATACAGGTAATAAATGGGCTTCTAACTCTTAAAATATATATCCTACCTAAAAATATTAAATTATAAAGTTGTTGAGAAATTTGTCTTCTTTAATATGAGATATTACACGCTAGGATCGAGTGATTATTGAAGAAGTGGCACTCAAAAATATAAGGAGAAGTCCGATTTTCATTTTCACATTTTTATTTTCTACACGCGGGCCAATCTACGGGTACCTTATCGATTACCGGTAGTGCAATTGGGGGATGCATGCGCAGGTTGGACAGTCGGCCGTATTGTTCCGATGGATCAATACGCCACACACACGCTACCTGTCATTCTCTCCCCCGTGTTGAAATGTAAAATGTGAATTTGAAATTGTGACTCTACCTTACATTTTGGATTGTCGCTTCCTAAATATTCAACCAATCCTAGCGTGCAATATCTCATATTAAAGAAGATAAATTTCTCAACAACTTTATAATTTAATATTTCTAGGTAGGATATATATTTTTAAAGTTAAAAGTACATTTATTACCTGTATAGTTACTTTTTTTGATGACTGTATACCATTTTGCAGATAAACAAATGATGCCTATTAATCATGAATAGTATGCATGAAATAGCTTGCACATGTTGTAGTACAATGTTAATGTCGATCAACGTGTGTTGATAATTTTTGTTTGCCCTAAACCATATGGCTCTTTGTTTTGGAGGCAGGTCAACCAGATAGACCCTTTTCACGAGTCTCATATGATTGTACCATACTTTTTTTGTAACTGTTATGTATGTACTGTGACAGTATCATTTCATATTGACAGGATTTCTTACGAGTTATTGTTAAAGGTCAATATTTTTACACTTATCCGATGCCAGTTTTTCCAGCTTTTGAATTTAGATTTTTTTATCGCCCCTTTGCACCCCTGTCCAAAGCCGTCTGCATGTAGGCACCTGACTGTAATATAAAATCATGAACTTTAACAGTTAATTACTTGTATAAGGTCATACTGTATTTTCAAATTGTTTATTTTCTTCATTATGGTCTTCATTCTGTTGTCTGTTTGGAATAGCTATGGAGAGTGAAGCGTCTCATTTCAAATCCAGCTATGGATAAGGTCACCATACTACACACATATTTTTCTCCATTATTGTCTAACAGCAGTCATTGAAGCATCTGGTTCAAATCCTGCTGATCATCATTAATCAGGCATATATGCATACATATAGCACGGGGTTCACTTTTAGTCATGCTTCAATGTTAACTGTGTTCCATTGTCTCCATTAATGGTATACACCTAGCACAAAAAGTCCCTGACCAGGTGCTTTGATGTTGGCTAATTCAAAATATATAATCGGTACAAAAAAACTGAGATACATTAAATGAGCAAATTTCTCCTCAGCAAAGTTGCACTAGGTATAGGAAATCATTGATTTGTGTGTGATTACTCACTGAAAATGTGTGTAAAGACTCACAGCTAATTAGCAAAGATTTTTATTCTTCACAGCTAGTCACACCCTTTATCCTGCAAATTGCGGTTATCACTCCAGACCCATTCATCCAAATACCTAAGTGGCTTGTTCAGATAGCACACACATGACAGTAATCACACACAAATCAATGATTTCCTATACCTAGTTCAACTTTGCTGTTATTATGCATGGTCATTGAAATCGCCATAACTTTAAAAGTATCCATTTGATTTTTTTGAATGAGGTATCAAACTGCGGAGAAGAAATTTGCTCAATTAATGTATATCTCAGATTTTTGGTACCGATTGTATATTTTGAATTAATCAACATCAAAGCACTTGGTCAGGGACTTTTGTGCTAGGTGTACATTCATGCAGTGTGGCCTATGGTACAAATCCAAACAATGTATTAACCCTAACCCCGGGTTAGGGTTTTTGACCGGGATAACAATTTTCGAGGAAAAAACACCAACTAAATCTCCGGGAACCTGCCGTGACTCGATCTGGGGACCCTCCGTTCTAAAACGCCAAGTCCCAACCACTAAGCCACGGCCCTCAGCTACACATTCGCGCATTATACCGCGCTCACTATATAGGCTCGGTTGACTACGTCATCGAAAACCGACGGCGCATGCGTTTGGAGAGGGACTTTGGATTAGCATTTTTTAGAACTCAGGGGGGTTAGGGTTAAATACAGATGAAAGTAGCTGTCAAAGTAGGTCAATGTTTTGAACAAAGTTGTCTCTGTCCACCTTTCCCCCGCATACACACACACTTGCTCCATTAAGGTGGCTAACTCGGCTACGGTGACCGGCAATGATTTGCTTTAAAATAACAGAGGATGTGTATATTGATAAGAATAGATGATATGCCAAGTTTGAATTTTTTCCAAAAAGCTGTTTTTGATTTACGGAATTTTTCGTTATTTGAAAACCCAGGAGGCGTAGCCGAATTCCCAAATACTGCCAAATTTCAGAAAACACAGTTTTGTAAATATTTTTTTCTCTTCTTTAAAATCAATGTTTGCTAAAGACCTTTATTTTATTTTGATGCCAAAACACCAAGGTATAACACATTTTTCCCCCTCCACAACTGAGTGGTGATGAATGGTTTATTCACTGGGAATGTTAGTACTTTTTCACTATTTTCTAGAAACACTATATTGCCAAATTTTGAGAATTTCTACAGAAAAACTACATGTTCAATTTTCACAAACAAGGTGTCATATTAAAGGTAATTAAGTTAGAAAGTTATCTCATGAGTTTTTACTAATTAATTGTTTCTAGACCTTTTTACAGCCTTATGAAAATTTCCCTAAAATCAAAATTGAAAAGAAAAAAAAATTCAAAAAGTAAACACTGTATTTGCAAAAACTCACGAGAAAATTTAGGTAATATGCTTATAAACTTATTCCCAAAGTTTCATGGCCATAGCACTTTCCGTTTAGTCTACAGAAATTCTAGAAGGTGAAAATTTAGGGAATTTTCAAAAAATAAAGAAAAACATAAGAAATTTCAAAAATGATCCGAAAGTCCTGAAATAGGTAGAGGAAAGACTTATCTTTACTGTGGTTTCAGTATAAAGAGTATAGATATAATTGATTTGGTATTACAGCAGTTTTTCTGTAGAGGTGTAGGAGCCGAGTTAGCTACCTTAACCACTTTAAGATAATTTTGGCATTTTTTCCTATTATATTAAAAAACAATTGTGTGTCAGTCATAAGGATTAGTCGGCCATTTAGAAATCAAGAGGTTTGCCAATTTACAATTATGGAGTACAAAAATGCAAATACCTCCATTTGCTTTAGACAAAGATGTGGTAACTTTGCAATTTTAACAAAGATCAGTAGTTTTAACAAATCCTGTATATTTTATGCTTAGGGGTATAAAAGCTATAAGATGAATTGGAAATCCTCAAAAACCTGTCTATTCCTGTCTCTTCTCCTGTCAAGATATACTTTTTAGTTGTTGCAGAAATTAAATTAACTTCATAATAAGCTCAATGTCGATGCTGCACAACGAATGTAAAGGGGAAGCGTGTTGGCGCAGCGGTACTTTCCTCTCCTTGCACCAATGAAGTCCGGGTTCAATTCTGTGCACGGGCCGGGCTTCATGTGCATTTGGTTTATCACGATCCATGCACGCTCTCGCAGGTTTTCTCTGGGTTCTCTGGTTTCCTCCTGCTTCAAAATAGATGATCAGTTGTTTCGGTTATCAAAAACTTCCTTCACCCAATGAAATTTGGGGAGCTGCACCAAAAATGGTGGATGTTACAATCTAAGTGCGGATAGGTGTGCTCCTGAATTGGCAGCACCCTAGTTGATGCGATCTGATTCTGATGATTTGCCAGTGGCAGCGAAATTACAGCGCTTTGATCAATCTTGGAAAGGCATTATATAAATCCTGATTATTATTATCATTATTGTTTTTTATTATTACGGTAAACAAATGTTTCATGTTTTTGGATAAGAAATGGTTATGAACTTATGCTGCTATTCTATCACTCTTAACACTGTTCTTTTGTATTTGTGTCTGTTTTCAGGGCAAGGAAAATGAGATTAGCGAACTAAAGTCAGAAGTGAATAAACTGAAGGAGCTTGTACAAAAACAGGAGGAGCGCATTGCGGCTCTAGAGAGCAAAATGTAGATAAATAGGTGAAAAGATTATGATTAATGGGTGAGTAAGTAATAATGTTATAGATATTGAAATGTTTCACATTTAAATAAGGTTCATTTGCAAATTAGCAGTCAGAGCAGATGACTCTTCTTATAATTAGGCTCGAATTTGGGGAGTGACCTTGCCCTTTTTGGAAGAATTATGACTTCTCTAGGTACTGTAAAAGTGGTAATTTGTGTGCAATTGATTTGTCTTGCTTTGAAGATTTTCAACTGTTTTGCATGTTTTTAGATTCATGATTTGTAGTTTAATCACATGGGGAGGGGGGGGGGGGGGGGGGTTGCTGCTGTGACAAAGTCCTAGTAGAATAATAATGAAACAAACAGGTCTCCGGACTTAAGTTTAGTTATACTTAAATATTTCTGGTTAAATGTTACTTTGAACTGTTATGTTACTCAGGTTGACATATAAATAGCAGGTGAATAGTATTTTACACATTCTGACGCAAGTGACATACATGGTAGTCAAATTGATGGACACCTGTCAGATTATATATTTTGCAGGTGCATTAGATAAGTAGAGGTGATCTTATTTCAAAATGTTGTCACATAAAACCAACCAACCAACCAACCAACTGTGCTAAAAAAAGAGAGTCAAATTCATGTTGTGTATTTCTACTAACTACTAGTAATTAGCACTTAGCAGCATGATTATCACTGAGTGTGTGAAACCCAGGGTAGTTGTAATGCTAAATATATAAGGTGATTAATATAAAAGATGATTACTATGCCATTGTTCTTTTATCTTTGTGCTACAGGATAGGTCTTTGTATAAACCGTCTTCCTACTGCAGCAGCTAGCTTCAGTGATAGTGTAATCCTCCCTGACATTCACACACACGCACAACACACACACTTCTCCTTGTAGATATATATAGAATTGTACCTCCTTTAACTGTTGGATAGCCGTTTGTCATACCCATTGAATACTACTGGGTTGAGGGTTCACCAGATTATATGATGTGTACTATGTTAGTACAGGTTAGGCTATACTATGGTTTTAGGAGATTACACGCATGGTTTGTTGCTACACATACAATTGCATTATAGGGTCACTAGCACAATATTATACGGCGATAATATGAAACACATTATTGTCATTGTATGGAGAAAGTCATACCATGTGTGAAACAGCTATCACATTATGTGTAGTGAGCTCATTTTTTTCATGGTAAATATTTTCATGGGTGTGGATATTATCAGTTCACTAACTTTTATCTGCTACTGAAAATGTGTGCTTGATTCAGTTATGCATCGTATGCCTCTTAGTTCATTTTGAATTAACATAGTTACGGTAAAAGGAAGTATGTGTTTTGTAAACTGTATATGAGATATAACCTTCTATTGTGAAAGGGTTAAACTGTAGTTGTGTAGATAAATTGTGAATCATTAGGCACAGGTAATGTATTACTGTATAAGCATATTTATGCTGTGATTTTAAGTGTATAAAAATACCATGAATCCTAAACCAACAGCAAAATGAATTAATGACATTTGGCAGCAGGGAAATAAGCAAAACTCATGATATCCCTGTTCCTACAGTTTGCAAAACATTATCTTTATGCGATTTGCTTATACAGTATCAGCATTTAACCAGTCCCCTAACTTTGCTATCCATATATCAATCTTTGTTATCCATATATGTGACATCTGATTTCACATGGTATCTATCAACATTGTATAGTTATAACAAGTTTGATAGTATTTGTTTGCCAATGTGCTGAGTTTGGCATCCATGTGATGCACATGTGACAGTCATGCAATGCCATGTGATATTTGCATGCTATCCATGGGATGCACATGTGACAGTCATGCACATGTGACAGTCATGCAATGCCATGTGATATTTGCATGCTATCCATGGGATGCCCATGTGACAGTCATGCAATGTCATGTGATATTTGCATGTCATCCATGTGATGCACATGCGACAGTCATGTCATGTGACTCTGGTATGGCATCCATGTGATTCACATGCACAACAATCATGTTATGTGACATATCTGTGAATTGAAGTCACGGGTAAACTCTATATTGTATTTAGTTTATACTTTTTCATAGAAAATTATTTTTATTTTTTTCTTAGCAAGATTAATTTCATTATTTGCCCATTTTTGTTGGCAGGAGAAACTCTTGCCGAAGTGCTATAGAATTGTACTCAAGTCAGATGCAGAAAGTTAGATGGGGAAATCGGAAAACACATTTTAAAAATCCTGTAGTCGATCATCACTTGAGCACTTATGAGTTTAACCAAACCTAATGTCTTTTCCATGTGGTCATTTTGTCTCATGCCACAGGGCACAATATTTATATGACCAAAATTTCACAATATATCCGATTGAGTCTTTTGGACGTTTTTTTTTGAATTTTCTGGGCACATGCATGTTAAGAGCAATTGTTTGAATGCACCGTGTGACATTTTGTGAGCGAAAAAGGATTTGGTCAACATGCCTTTAGGGATATATGATTTAAGTCAACATTCTAGTATGTTGTATTTGTAACTTTTTTATGGGAGGGGATATCTGGTATTATCAAAGTAGAATGAAGAGAAGTAGAATGCAATAATATATCTAAAACAAGTTTATAACAGGAATGAATTTTGATATTCAATATATAGTAGTGAATTAGTAGAATGAGATGTATTTGTAAACCTTAACGACGTATACCCTGTCACATTTGGCATCTATACTTAATCGACCGATCCGAACGAAAACATCCCGCGCGTGGACGAACAACGTAAGTTTTGTATTTATACCCATTTTTAGTCGACCTGTGTAGATCAGTACATTTTGTTATAGGAAAAAACAATGTATGTAATTATATTAAATTCTAGGATATTACATTCAAATCTCAAATATTTACTGTATATTTGGTTACGTTTAAGTTTTGATGAATTTGATTCTACTCATCGGTTGAATTATTCTTCCGATTATAATGAAACAAAAATGAGAACATAATGGTATATTTTGCATGCAATGAGCACTTTTTTATTTTTATTTTCCAGAAACAATGATACTATGTATAATTGGAGTACTTTGCATTTTGTAGAATTCTATAGGATCTAGATATTGGCTTAAGATTCTTTGCAAAGATTGTGATATAAAACATGAAATGATCTGTGTGTTATAAATATCAATATATTGATTTTTGTGAAAATATCAGGCAGTAACACTAGTTAGCTTGATTACTGCATAATCCACTGCATAATTGTGGGTTTAAAACTGTTTCAAAATATTGCTCAAAACACAAAGAGAAAAGTGTTTTTTCTTCTAAGCATCAAATCATACGGCATTGAAACAATATCCAAAATGTTAAAGCATTTTTCTAGCTAACTGGTATATGTGAGTGGTGATAATAAGTACTTTGAAATCACATAATCTCAATGAAACCAATGCTCAATACATCAATTAGGTAGGACTACATTTTTTCACATAGTAATATTTAAATATATATATATATATTGTTAGCAAATTGCATGACACACTTAAAATTACACTGGCACTTTTTGATTGATAAATTTTGAAAGTAGATCACAGCTAGAATGCATTATGCACACGGAATATGTATGCACCATACATATAACTAAACCAATGTGCCTTAAACCCCCTTAGCCACCGACCGTCAAATAGCGGTGCAGTATTGTATTGCTTCCATTTACGATGAAGGAGAAATGGCAATGTTTTATTTGGTGCCCCGGTGCTCTACAGAATAAACTCAAAGCTGTGAAGTACTATAATGTTTATTCCGTCTTATGATGTCATATGTTACCAAACAAGACACTGCCTTATAGAGGTAAGGTCTTATTTGGTGACCCATTGCATCATGGAACAATCTTGAAGCCTTGAAGTGGTATTACTGTTATTCCATTTTATGACGTCACAGGTTACCAAACAAGACATTGCCCTGTAGAGATAAAGTTATATTTGGTGACCCATTGCAATAAGGAATATGCTTAGAGTCACAGGTTACCACTACCCTATAGAGGTAATGTCTTATACGGTGGCCCATTGAACTGCGGAATAGCTTTTTAACATAGTACTTGAACATAGTACGAGAACCAGTTGTCTGATGATCGCAAATGGTTTAACTTATATTTCGCTCTGCATCGCATTGAGCACTCTGCAAGAATATTGCTTCTTTACCAGTAGTACTTGTACTATGTGGATTTCATTTTATGATGCTGCAGGGTACCAAACAAAACATTGACAGTGATATAATTAAAGCAATACTTGTAATTTAAGTATTTTAGGTAGTTGTGTGATATGGTGAAATTTGAAATAATCATGGCTATAGTTTGATGAATTCTACACTGGTGGGGATAGTAATATAACCATACATACTGTATTATAGATGCATGTGTTATCAGCTTGGTAAAGCATAACTGATGCATCTATATGTTGGTGTTAAATTTATGTGGCTATAACTAAATTTGTTAACTTGGATTCCCACTTGTGTAGTTTTAATCATACTATAGAAAATAATTTTGTCGGTGAGTTAAATTAATTATGCAGCTGCAGAATTTGTGGATTCTTAGGGTACTTGTCATTTCAGGGGTTAATTTTATGATTACTGAACTTATCTGCAGGGTTAGAATTTCAGTAACAATTTTTGTCAACAAAGTTGCAAGAATCCAAATGTATTCTTGTCAATTAATACAAATCATGAGAATCTATAGATTCTTGTCATGAAATTCATATGGGCAAATCCATTCAGATTCTTGCAGATTATGCAGCATATGATGATATTCTATCCGTGTACCTGATTGAAGATGACATACGCTGTGATAGTCTATTATACTCGAATAATTGAGCCAATCCTGCCTTTATTCCCCACTGCAAATTTGAGTGGATGTGCATTAGACCCGAAAATGGCCGAATCTCCTTACAAAAGTTCGTTTAAAAAAAACCCTTTCCCTTGAATTCTGAAATTAAAGTCTAAAAATATGACCATTTTCAGGAAATAATTAGGAACCCGTAATTATGATATGTAATTTACACCCATAATTACAAAAGGCCTGTAAAACCGAGCATATGTCTGAATAAAGGTATGTTAACAATTATTTTCTATATTCAATTGATTTGACTATAGCAACAAGTGGTTGTAATACTAGGTTCTCAACCAACAAAGACCCATCAAAAGCCTTTTTATAGTGCATTAAAGATTATATAATAACATCCAACAGGTTTTTGTCATCAATACTTTAAAAGCTTAGCCGCCATTAAAGTGCTCGATAGATATCCTAAATATTAGGCGTATCTGACAATGGAAGGTGCACTGTGCATTATTATTAAAAGATCCTATGCCTTTATTTGTGTCTTAGACTTTGCTATGGCAGCAGGTCAAATTGAATGACATTACCGCATTATATATATTGACTATACAAAAAACACATTTGGATTATTATTGTACATAATAGTAATATACAAAAGTGTGTGTGATACTTGAAAATCTCTCTCTATTACATGTCATACTTACTATATAAATTAGCCTTATGGTAGTTATAGATGATGTAACCAGTATAACAGATGGATAATTGTATTATATTCTCGATCCTTATGGTATCAGTAAGTTAAGGATATAAATCAAGCTTTTTAGCCAGACTTGCATGGTTTTGAGATGAAAAGAGCGATCATCCTTGCGACCCGAATTTGTGATCCTTTGCCAAAGTCGTGAATGATCCTGACCATCAATCACTTCCTCTCTCTGCATGCCATACGCCACATCTTTTGAACAATAATGATGTAGGCTTAGTCCTATCATGGTTTAAAATAGTTAGAGAAACTATTTTTGAAAGGGCAGATGAATCTATCCGCAACAGCAGAGCAATGGAATCTTTGGGATTATGAGGGGCTTCCTCATCATTCAAGATGGGTCATAATACTGTAAAAGTGGAAATTTTCGCGCTACATTTATTTTCACGATTTTCGCGCTAAAATCAGCAAGCGCGAAAATAAAAACTCGCGAATATATTCATTTTATATGTAGGTCTATGTACAGAAGCTCAAAATCGCGAAAATAAAAACAAGCAAAATTGTTCAAAATGTACGAAGCGTGAAAATTTCTACGCGCGAAAATGTCCACTTTTACAGTACCCTTCAGATGCTCTATACATCTAGCGAACCATGTACATCTGGTCAAATTGATTCATTTATATCCTTGATTAACAGCCAGATAAATATCAATCTCAATTATGTGCAAATATCGATGTGAATATTTCCCAATGATGTTTATTGATAAAATCTTCCTCTTTTTGTTACAACTTATTAACTTGTGCCATCCTTGTTTGTTTCTTTGTTTGTATTGATCCTTCTCAAGTTGCAAAGAAAACTTTTTCAGGATAGGCTTCCGATGTTTTTTCTTCATAAATGTGTAAAACCATGTACTTAAGTGTAATTATTGCTGGTTCATCTTTTATTTATAAGAAATTTATCTGCTTAAAATTCATAATAAATTGGTTGTTCCTGGGAATATTTGGTTCAACAGTAGACTAGGTAATCTAAACATACAAGCACCAAGAACCATTTTACAACTGATAACAGCCCCACCGAGGCTGTTCTCAGTGTTTCTTGAGGTGTATATTCCTTATGTTGCCAAAATGGAAGACATGCAAACTATTACAAGTGAGGTGCAGAAATGCATCATAAGTTGATCAAATTAACTAGATAAATAAATAATGAACAACAAAAAAGAACAAAACTGCCACTTTCATTATTCCCAACTTTTTTGAGTAATATGTGAAGCATGTGTACTGCAAAATTCTGAGGACATTGGGATATCCCCCTTTCCCAAGATTTTGGCTAATTCAAACAGTTTTTGTTTTCTTTTAATTACAGGATCTTAGGCCTGATAAATATTATACCAACTCATCGAAAACATGTTTGTATTTGTTCTTATAAATAAGATTAAGCTATCAGTTCCTTCATCTGCTCGTTTACAATTTGTTATTTTGATAATTTGAAACAAAAATAAGTAAAATGTATTAAGGAATTACAAATAGCTTGTAAAAGAATAAAATAATAACAAACAAATTAATGTTTTGAGTAGAATTATTCCATTTCATTTATCCCAAGAATCTATTCATCGTTGATAATCCTTGTTCAAAATGGTAACCAGATATGTTTTATTTTTGTTGAGTCCTGAATACAGAGCGATTTGAAAGGAACTGATCAGTGTTTCCATGCCATGATCCATGCAAATGCAGATTATGAGATTTATTGTTGAGTACTGTCTTAGATGTGTGGTAGAGCATGACATTGTATAGTGTGATCATTTGCATACTTGGGACTTCTACACCATACCGCTACTGGTTCACCAGAAGAAAATCAAAACACAAAAAACCCTTTTTCGGAATTTGCGCTATAAAAAAGTTCCTGTCACTTTTGAGAGGGGCATAGGAGCTCATTTTCTTTTAAAATGGTTCTAAACTGCTCACACAAAAATAGGAAACTTTTTTAATCAAGCATATGTTTATTATTTATTACCCTCTTTGTATATGTTATAAATCAATGGAAAGCTGAAGTGTTCCTCTTTAATATATACCTAATTTGCAATGATTACATGTTGCTGAACTTGGCCACATGAAAGATTATGAGGCAAAGTCACAAATCAAATGTGCCAAAATTACCGTTATCTGTGCTAAACAGTCAATAGGTAATGATCAATAATCACACCGATCATGCTTGAGAACCATGAATGGTTTACAAAAAGATTTACACCAGTGAGCACAATACACGCAAGTTAATCCTCATCTCTTTAGAAAACCATTGTTTGGGTAAAAGCCAGCGCAAAAAAATTGAGTTCGATAAGGCCTAAAAAAAAAAATGTTTGATTGGCGTAACCCGACCGACCCTAAATACATCGCCGACCCTGAATATTTTTTATTATTTTGAGGGGGAAAAAAACACCAAAAAACACCAAAAACAACAAACTGAAATCTGAAGTTTGTTATTCTTTAAAACTTCAGAAACTTGTACTCATAGAGTCTGTTGGTTTCTATAAATAAAAAGAAAAATGTTTAAAGAAAAGGGAATTTTTGGCGTCTCTTCATTTGTGTGTACTGCTGTCTTAAGTGTTCAAAAGTAGATGATTTAAAAAAATAAAAAATAAAAAATAAATCCCGACCGACCTACCCTATTTGTTTTGGTCATGTTACGCCAATCAAACTTCTTCTTTTTTTAGGCCTAACCGACAGTACACCCCATAAATTTCTAGTACAGGGATACTTATGTGCGCCGAGTCGTTTGAAGCTATATAAATTACAGATAAAGAATGTGTAGTATTTGGCCGTGTCATGACAAGTCGTCAATAAATATTCACTCTCGTTCCCTGAACGATTATGCGCATATTATCCATTGTGTGCGTGGGTTAGAGTTTAGTTCTATAAAACACCGGGTGGAGAAGTTATGTACAATTATCACACATATACACCACCTAGCACAAAAAAGTCCCTGACCAGGTGCTTTGCAGTTGGCTAATTCAAAATATATAATCGGTACCAAAAAATTTGAGATAAACATTAATTGAGCAATTTGATACCTCATTCAACAACAAAAAATTGAATGAATACTTTTTAAAGTTATGGCGATTTCAATGACCATTCATCACAACAGCAAAGTTGCACTAGGTATAAGAAATCATTGATTTGTGTGTGATTACTGCAGAGAAGAAATTTGCTCTGATTTTTGGTACCAATTATATATTTTGAAATAGCACCTGGTCAAGGACTTTTGTGCTAGGTGTAGTTCAAATCAATCAGACACAGTGAATGTATGTGATAACATAATATGTTGAAATTGTTAGAAGTATTTGCAAGAGACTACCAATGCCCATACTAATGCGATAGTGGTAGAGATCGCATATTTTTGGCGGCGAACCATCTAGCTTGCTGAAAAAAAACACGCATCCTAGGTACAACAGTGCCCTCTACGATAGGGGTAGAGTTCGCGCAAAATAGGGGTTGAGTTTGCAAATTCTACACGGGTCGGTTGGTAGACCGTATCGCGCCTGTGGCGGGCTCATCTAAATTGGACCTAACTTAAATCAGTTCGTAACAAGCCGGATTTAGTCGCCTCGGCTGCGGCTCCTTTTCTTACTAGCGCCTAGCGGCGGGCTATCCGCGTACGGTAACTTCGGCCCGCTTGACACTGTGAGCACGGAACAGAATCAAGTGAAGATTTATTTACAAATAATATTTTTCATATAGTGTATACGGTACTTGTTGTTGTAGTGTATTTTTGAGGTATCGACCATGCTGTATTGTGGGAGTTACTAATTTTCAGCAGCCAGGTACCCTTTTTCAGATCGCTCGCGATCTAAACCCTTTTGGCCATACTAATCACCACTCTTTTCAAACATGCCATGTCATACAGGTGTTATGAAACACACAGAGTATCAGTTCTTAACAACATTTCAATAGAGATTATCATCCCTGCACTAGAAAATCTTTGGTACACCACTGTCAGGAAATGTTAGTGCCTTTTCAGCAATTTTATTCCTGAGGAGCTCTTCACATTTTCTCACAACACCAGAACAAGGGTCACAACTTCAAACTCTTCAAGATACGACTGACAGAAGGTTGCAATTACGGAAGTATTTCTTCTCATGGCGTGTCGTGGATGTATGGAATAACCTCCTTCCTTCAGTTGTAAATGCCAAACCAATTCGGGAATTAGCTCGACAAATTTTGGTCCGAAAATGGATATGGGGATCTTAAAGGCATAAGCAACTTGTTTACCCATCAAATCTTAAAGGCACATTATGTGATCTTTTCCAGAGGGCGCCCTCTATTCATGATTTTTTTTAGAAAGTAGATTTTCTTACAGATTTACATTTCCGATCATAAATCATACATACATTCCAAGTTACAGAGCGATACGATTCCTAATTACCTCAAAATCATGGTTTTAGAGTGAATTTAGAGTGAAAAATATAAACTGTCGGGATTCCGACAGTTTATTTTCACTCTAAAACCATGATTTTGAAGTAATTAAGAATCGTATCGCCCTGTAACTTGGAATGTATGCATGATTTATGATCAGAAATGTAAATCTGCAAGAAAATCTGCTTTCTATTTTTTTTTCGATGTTGAGGGCGTTCCCTGGAAAGACCACATAATATACCTTTAAGTTTAAGTGCTTAATAATGCAGATGGACAAAATAATTTTATAAATATTGAATGATTTATTAATTTCAATGTTGAATGTTTCTTTTATTACATTATTTCATTCATGTTGTAACTACACGATGCAATGGTACTGGGTATTGTTCACAAAAAAACCCAACCTATTGAATATTTCACCTGTTGCTATAGTTTGGTCAGTTCCGAATTAAGCGTTTTATTTAATCTTTCTGCGCAGCGCAAAAGTAATCCAAGCGTACACACAAGTGTTAATTTTGGCGTACGCACATGTTACATAGATGATGCACAGTGCACCCGTTGAAAGTCTGTTGTACTTGCATACATCCGCCCTCTTAATTAATTTGCTGCTGTAAGGAGGGCTCACCAATTAAGTTAGACCCATATTTGGACTTAATAGGTTTTTCCCCTTCAGTTTATCAAGATTCGAGATGAAAAACTGCCGACAGGGAAGAGTTTCAAACACTTCAACTTGATAAACTTAATGGGAGTAAGTACAAATATGAAACAGTTTTCTTAGTTTTCTCAAATTTACGTTCAACAGACTTACTAGGTTATTCCAGATTACAGGAGAATTTGGAACTGACTGAACTATAGTATTATGTTTTTACAAAAGTTTGGGACAAGAAAAAATGTCAATAGCCCCTTTCCCTGAATGCAATAACAACATAAGTCATTAAAATATCATTCATAGAAGTAAAATTTAACACTGTAGGCCACGAAAAAATGAAACCCTGTTCTACGGGCAAACGGACCTCTCAAAACATGGGTCGGTCTTTCAGGTTTTGTTTTTTTTGTCTTCTTTCCCCTTAAAAATGACCTTAAAATTCGAACAAATCTGTACAAATCTTGCCAAAGCCAAAATATGTATTTGGGGCGGTATTCATTTGCACATGAAAATGTTTTCACCAATTTCTAAATAAATGGGTTGGTCAGGCCAGTAGAACAGTTTTTTATTTTTGTGTTGCCTTATATCTATATTTCATATATTAATTCACTCTTATCAATATAAATATATAATTTACCTAGCTATCTTAATCATTATCAAATTGCATTTCATTGTAGAATGTTTTGATCATGCAAAACATGAATAAACAAAATTCACAACACTCATTTAGAGGAAAACGTTGAAACTCGCTTGTTAAATGGCATGAAATTAACCAAAGTGACAAAAAAAGGTTGAAATAATCAAAGAAATCAAAAGCAATCAGCTGATTGTTGAGAAAAAATCTGAATGAGAAATGGGAATGATAGGATTGTATGTAAAATAATATTCAAAATCAGCGGCAATGGGTTTCAAGAAACTGATCTATACAATGAACAAGTAAAATTTCTTCTCCACAATATGACACCTCATTCATAAAAATCAAGTGGATACTTTTGAAGTTATGTTGACTAAAACACCCTTCCAACAGAGCACAAAAATGCAATAAAGTGATATGAATGGGATATCATTGCCTAGTGTGTGCTCAGCAGCATCAATTTGTGTGAAATGAACCACAGCTCACCATCCATCAGTTTATGCCTGACTGGTTTATATACATATCAATGACATCCCATACAAAAATCAACCTTTTATATGTTAAGCCCATGTTAAGTGTTATTACTAAAGCATCATAACTTAAAAAGTATCCAGTAAATTTTTACGAATGAGATGTCATATTGTGGATAGGAAATTTGCTTGTTTAATGTAATCTGAGGTTTTTTATTCTGGTTATTGAATCTGGTTACTAAATGTATACACTTTTATATGCCAAGTTTTTCATTTGTTCCCATAGTATTGAAAGGAAAATGGATACAAGTGCAAGATCCACACCACTAAATTAAATACGCCTACTGTGCCATTTTCTCGTATATAAAGCAAATGCAGTTACTCCAATTTTTTATCTGTTTGAGGCCATGAACGCTCTGCAGAAAGAGCAATTAATAGTATGGTCAGTTTTATAAGCTATGGGTGTTAAATCGATAGTGGTCCATAACATAAGCATAATACAGCTTTTTAATTGTCAAGTATATGAATACACTCATTTCAAAATATGAATACACTACTTTCAAGTTGTTTTTGGTAAAATGTCAAGATGTTTTAGTATACATATATCAAGATATTTAAATAAGATGAACTCCAGTTTCCTTACTCAGTGTTTGAAGCTTGGGCCAATTCTGTAATTTTATGACGAAATGGGTGCAGCCAACAATTCAAACATCTTTTAATTTTCTTGTCTGATCTTCCTTTCCTTGCACCTGGGTGGTAAACTGCAGTTTCAGTTCTTTGCATTATCTACCATCTCACCCCTGACATCACTTTTCATATGGAATAAAGCTGTGTGTGGATACAAGTTATTGAAGCATAATCAATTTGGGTCGTTGAAATCGACGCTGCTAAATTCTGATCTTCCTTGCAAATATCAATAGCAACTGCAGTTGCAGACCATACAATGGTTTTGTATAGTGGCCATATATGTCCAAATTAACCATTGAAGTCTTCAATTCCTCTACAAAATGAACATAGCTATCAACGCTGTCACAGTGCTCCACTCTTAGAACCAGATTTCCAACTCGAACTAGACTGTTGTTTTCTGGAACCTATCAAATAAAAACAACACAACGACACAAAATAAGTTAAATATTTAGGTAGATGGTCAAAGAGTATAGCAATAATTATATCAAATGATATAGCAGTGCCACTGTAAAAATAGAAGTGAAAAAAGAACCTGACGACTTGAAGTTGGAGTTCCAGCATGTCTTTACATACCACACTCATGGCTGCAGAAAATGGGAAACATGGACACTTTGTTCTTGGGAAATACAGGGTGTAACAAAAAAAGTTATACAATTTTGAAAATATTATTAACAATATTTATATTGTCATTTTTTGTTTCAAGGGTTCTTTATTTGCAAAGGAAATGTCTTCAGCTTTGAAATAAACTTTATTTCGTTCAAATCGGTGGTATAATTGTATAAAGTTATTTTTACGACTAGTTTAGACAATTGGTCACTGCTTTGCGATTATACCACCGATTTGAATGAAATAAAGTTTATTTCAAAGCTGAAAACTTTCCCTTGAAGCAACGAACCCTTGAAACAAAGATGAAATTAGAAATATTCGTAATAATATTTTCGAAATTGTATAATTTTTTTTTGTTACACCCTGTATTGGAATTTGGAGTGACATTTTTATCTTTTAAATAAAGAAAATACATGAATTGTAATACCTGGAGGGATATTTTGTTATCTCGGAGGGATCTTTTTAAATGATATTTGCAGAATTTTTCATTTTTTTGCAGCCCTGACCACACTCCTCAGGTCTGTGACAAAGTAAAAAAGGAGTAGTAGTCTGTTTCCTTATTGTTGAAGTGTATATAGCAGTGTCCTTTAAAAGGAAGGAAAACTATGTTTAGTATTTGAAATATAGTTTGCAAATGATAACTTCATTTGAAAAGCTGAGAGTTGTGACAATTTTGTTTAATATCCAAATATGACACTCTTAATTTGACTATAGTCTATTTGTCCTCCTCTGGACAGTGATGTAACTTTACCTGCGCAACATTTGTGTGGTGGCATGGGAAAACCCTTCACATGGTCATTTTTTAGCAACTTGTTTTTTTCTTTGGCAGAGAGCTTCATACTCTACTAGTACTGAGTATAGGACTGTTTAAATTTTTCAGAAATTCCATCTAGAACTACAGTTATAGTATTTTAAAGTCGGCAAGTTTAAACGCAACACTCAAAATTGAAACTGACAAAGGTGTACACAAAATCTTTTAACTGCTCTAATAATAATAAAACTACATTGTTATATCACACAGAATAGCTTGTCATATGAAAAGGACTTTTGATATGATCCTAGTTTTATTGCGATATTATTAACAATTGTAAGTTCTTCACTTTCAAAATCTTCACAATGCATTGTTGGCATTCACAAGTGGTTACCATGGTAACAATGTCGTTTTACGTAAACATAGCATTTTACACATAAAATTTGATAAACAAGGTTCAGAAAAGTACTAAAATAAACTTCACATCTGGAATTTTGCAGAAAAACTCCTGGAGACTAAAGTTCAAGGTATAATCTCTATCTTGGGACCAAAGTTGGAAAATTGACTTGGAACTCATTCGTTAGGAATATTTTGGTATGACCCAGATATCTCAATATTAATACTAGCGACTTCCTAAGGGTTTTCCCATACCACCACACATTTATGCACGCGTATGTATCTTCCGTCATTCTACGCATGTATGTATACGCCAGCGCCTCAAGTAGGCACACACGTTTATGTACTGCAATTAGTAAATTACGCATTTACGTCACTGTCTTGTGATAGATAAATAGACTATTTACAGTAACAAATTTGAAGCTTCAAATGACAATCCACATTATTATTGTATATTTCATATTGCAATAGGTTTAACTCCAATCAACAAAACTTCATGCAAGTCATGGGACGTATAAGGGGTAACAGAAAATGCAAGAATCAGGCATGCAAACATTGTACATGATCAAGCTTATTTCTCCTTTTTGTTTTTTAACTTTCCTCATTTCTTCCATTTATTTGTGCAAGAGTATCTCCTCTTGTTTTGGTGGCTTTATAATAAATGTGTACACCTTTTCATCTTTGTTATTATGTTCTGTCATTATTATTAATATCTTAAACAACTTGGTCCGTATTTACACGCGTTATTAAGCTAAACACATGTTAACTTTGACTTTAAACACATCGTTTAACTAAATTTATTTTTGAAAATTTGTTTAACTTGGGGGTAGTTTAATGTGTGTTTAACTAAGCTTAATTGTGCACCAATTGTATGCCTTGAATGATTACTCAACCATGCCTGGTAAAAATACATGTGCATTTAGGAATTTGGTTGATATCTATTGTAACCAATTTGGGCCACAATAAATTGAATACCAGTATACAGTGAACGCACGACCACTCTGGAGACGAAATTTGCTGGATTTACAATCGGGTTTTGTTAAACACATTGTTTAAAAGATAAACTTGCGTTTAATTTAGACACAATTTGAGTTAGACACAATTTTAAGCTAAAACCGTGTTTAGTACGAGAAAACGGCCCCTTGTGTTTTGATGCAAAAGAGTAAAATCATTCAACAACTTTTTATAGGAATCTACAGTTCAGAATCACTCTTGGCAAGTCCAGAAGTATCAATTGATATGAACAGGGAATGCTGGTGGATAGAATAGTGCATCATCAATAGTCATAAAAACCTGTGTCTTGGTGCAAATAGTTCGCAATTATTAAATAACACTCAAACATATACCTCTACAATTTAAGTAATTCTTGGGTTGACATAGGCAATAATTCAAATTAATTAATTGACGTAAACATATAGGACTGGTATACAAAAATGGTGCAGAAAGCCATCACACCAATCACAAGAAAGCCATTCACAGCAAATCAACAACACTTTATGGGAGTTGAAAATGTTATCATTCTCCTAAAGGACAGACACAATCATAAAAGTGGTGTAATAAACAGCCATCGTTATAACCTGTTTCCTGGTGCAAAAGGTTCACAATTAACATTTGATAGATAGAAGTCTACAATTTAGAAACACTAATTTGGGAAGGTAAAACACAATAATACAAGTTAGTCAACTGATGTGAACACTGGTATACATAATAGTGTAAAGAGCTCTCATCATATCATCATTTCTACTGGTGCAAGAGGTTCACAATCAATCAAGAACACTTCAAAGGGATATACAGGTCAGAATCGCTACTGGTGAGATCAAATTAGTACATTGGTGTGAACATGGGACATAAGTATACATAATAGCATAACAAGGATCATAACAATGTTTCTTGGTGCAATAAACAAACAATCGATAGGAGTATAAAATTTGAAAAATACTCACAACAACATGCAAGTCAAATAATACTAACATGGGACATTGTAAAGCAAATCACAAATTAGCCTTTTATAGGTCTCTGTATAAGTCTCTAATAATGTTCTAAGCTGAATTTCTCTACAATGGAGGCTTTACATAAGCTAGTTTTTTATGCTTATATACGGTAGAATCCAATTTAGGCAGCAATGAATATCTGGGGGTTGTAGAAAACTGGACAGAGTTTTTTTTTAAAATTATTATTGTTATTTGATTCTTTTTTAATAATCTTATTTGGGGGATTTTAAAAACAAATAACAGTATGTGTAAATAATTGAGTTGTCTCCCTTGATTAATTTTTATTCTTTCAAATTCAAAAGATGACATAAACCTTCCTCCCACCCCTGGATATCTACAAGTACATTCCTTTGTGGCATCTGACTACTTTGTTGTGCATAAAAAGGGAGAACACTACTACTATGGGAGAACACTACTACACTTCAGGATGACACAGTGATGCAGTGCACTCAGTACGGTTGTGCATTAATCATCATCTTACTCTATAGAGGAAGGTGAACCGGGCATGTCAAGGTCAATCTGTGTCAAACCCAATCTGTGACAATGGGGTTAGGTTACCATCATCTAGCAGATCCAGCTGAGAGAGTGGGGTCATTGGAGGGTCATCATCAATATCAGCTGACGGACGACCTACAGACAATTCAAAGTACATGGTTATATAATTGTTTGGTTAGTTTTCATATCACTTTTACTCAAGATTCTTAGGTCACACAACTCCACCGGCAAATTTCGCTTTCCTTGGGTGTTACATATATACCCACTATAGTTTATTCTGCAACAAAATGGCGAGCCTCCTTACTTTGTCAATCGACAACCGCAACCAAAGTCAAACTGAAGAAACATGCGACACAATGTACAACTGTAATATGTGTGTTGCACTTTTCCACCAATAAACTAAGTATCATGGTAGGTTCAATTCCTTTTGTGTGCAGACTAACACTAGCCACACTATTTTGCCTACTCGGTACAACACAAACTATGATCAGATATATAGACACGAAGTTAAATAGTTGTTAATAATTGGGACTTATATTCAGGAAGCTCCATATCTGTAATAGCTTTCAGGTATTAGTGATCTGGAAGTATCTACATGGTATGCTGAAAATAAACTCAGCCATTGTTGCAAAAGGTTTCATACAATCATAGCTTGATAGGTTTATCATGAATAGCTGCTGTTTTATAGCCTATATATTGACTACTTGATTTGAAGATGAATTGTAAAATATCCACAAGGCAGCTATTAAAGTCCAGACTTTACAGCACAAACAACTCACCCTTTCTTTTTTTTTTGGGGGGGTGTTTGTTGGAAAAAATTAGATGTGTTCGAATGAACATGTTCATTGATCTCTATGATAATTATTACAATTAATAGGTTAGTATTAAAACTATTACGGTAACAAACAATTCTATTGATTAATAGTTTGTTATATCTATAAACTAAACAATTCCTTCAATCGGTTAATAATTTGCTATCTACATACTACCCATAAATTGTGTGATATCACACAAAAAACAATATCACGGTATTCAAAGGTGCAAGTAATCTTTATCTAGATAACCCTAACCCTCGAAGTATTGCAGTGGGGATGGACCGAAGAACAGGGGAGGGGGTTAAATGGGGGTCCACCAACAAAATTAGGTCCACAGTCTCAGGGGATTAGGTAGCCTGGTGACAGGTGAGCGATACAACCACCACACCACAAGCGCTGGGCTGCCCAGGCTAAATCTGCGCGGACCATACCTGGGTTAATTCCAGCATGGGATAGAAGTTGTGTGCGTGCCTAGAAGTACTGCTGGCTGTGTAGTTCTGTGTCGCGTAATAGGGTTACGATTAAAGTTATTCCCAAAATATTCATAATTGCCAGCCTTTACAGCACAAACAATTCACCTTTTTTTTTTGGGGGGGGGGTGTTTGTTGGAATAAATTAGATGTGTTCGAATGAACATGTTCATTGATCTCTAAAGATAATTATTACAATTAATAGGTTAGTATTCAACTATGGTAACAAACAATTCTATTGATTAATAGTTTGTTATATCTATAAACTAAACAATTCCTTCAATCGGTTAATAATTTGCTATCTACATACTACCCATAAGGTGTGCGATACCACACACAAAATAATATCACTGTATTCCTAGGTGGGAGTAATCTATATCTAGATAACCCTAACCCTAGAAGTATTGCAGTGGGGATGGACTGAAGAACAGGGGGCGGTCCACCAAAAAAGAGTGTGTAGAATTATTTTAGGCTATAAATATGATTCGTACCAAAATGCTCTTTTATCATGTAATATTCAGAACTCAGACCCACGCGGGATCATATTTGTTATATCTTTGCCGTGAGAGTGGGTTGTTTCCATGTGTGTTTCTGGTATGTATGGTGTCAGTTAGGTGGTCACATAAATGTTCCATGTTTTATGTGCAATATCTTTTGGGGGAGGGAGGGTGTGTGTATGTGGTGTGTGTGGGGGCGTGCGGGGTGGGGTGCGAGTGGGGTATGTATGGCGTCAGTCAGGTGGTCACGTTAATGTACCATGTTCTATGTGCAATATCTTTTGGGGAGGGAGGGGCAGTATGGGGGGGGGGGGGGGGAGGGGGAGGGGGGGGGGTAATTGTGCTCTTTAATGTGGAATGTATGTTGTATGCAGGGGTGGGTGTTTGCTTTTATGATATTATTGTTTTTTAAATCTGTTATTGTATATCTTGCATTTTTAATGTATTTTTGTAATATTGTGACAATTCAGCCGAATGGCTGCGATGACAATAAACTATACCATGAATAATAATAATAATAATAAAATTAGGTCCGCAGTCCCAGGGGATTAGGTAGCCGGGTGACATGTGAGCGATACAAGCACCACACCACAAGCGCTGGGCTGCCCAGGCTAAATCTGCACAGACCATACCCAGGGTTTATTCCAGCATGGGATAGAAGTTGTGTGCGTGTCTAGAAGTATTGCTGGCTGTTTAGTTCTGTGTCGCGTAATAGGGTTACGATTATTAAAGTTATTCCCAAAATATTCATTAAAATAATTGCCAGCCTCATCATGTATTTTTTCAAGTGCATACTACTACATACTAATACTATTCTATTCACATAAAATCATGTCATGAAAAGTTATTATCACTCATCAAAATCTAGAAGTGCTCTAAGTCACATCACCTGGTCTTACTTGAATTCAACAGCGTTTTTTGTTTTGTCCCAGATAATTTCCTTGACTGTGACCCACTCTTTGACCTCTTAGACTTTGGCGAGTCTGGATCAATGCCAATCTGCGATAAAGGAGTTAGTGCAGGATCGTCCAACCGAACTTGGGTCATGGCTGAAAGACGACCTAGCTCGGACGACAAAGAATTCTCATCTGTCCTCTTTTTGGGAGCAGTTTTTGCACCACTGATTACTTTTTTGTACGTTTTGGTCATCGATGGACTTCCTTTGCCAATTTGAGACAGAGGGGTCAAATTGGGGTCATCAAGGTGACTCAACTGGGACAGTGGGGTCAATGAGGGGATATCGTTGGAACTACCAGGGGTGATCCTAGAACGGCCACCTGTTGAACAGAATTGTTAATTGAAAAAGCTGTAAAAACCAGATTAAACTTAAAGGCATAGTATGCATCTTTTTCATGGAACACCCTTTGTCTTTGATTTTGTCCTCCAAATACAATCTTTCCTTGATCAAATTACATTCATAAACATGAAACTAAAATACATATTACGTTACGGAGCAACAAGTTTCCTAATTACTTGAAATTTTAAATTTTTAAAATAAGTTGTCAGATAACCTGACAGTTTATTTTCCGAATGTTATTAGTCGTTCATAAATAGAATTCAATGGTTTGAACAATGTGTTAACACTGTCTACAGTGTTTCCAGCCACATTCACAACTGTCCACAAGTGAATAAAATATAGTGGGGAATGCTTTAGGCCAAACAAATTTAATACTTTGTCTCAGCGGCCTGCATGCATTGCTGAAACTTCATTCTATAAGAGAAAAAAATGAGTGTACAAAATATCACATAATATTGCTTTAATATTACAGTACTGGCAGAAGACGCACACTCATATTGAACAATTTAAAGTCATCAAATAATACAATGAGTAATAAAATTAAATTGACAATTCCAATTTTTGGGTTACTGTTTTTGTAAATAATTGTGCAAAATATGGTGTTTTTTAATTGTCCTCAGAAGGTTAAAGGTAGATGTTCCGATTTTCAACTTGAAGTTTTCTATTCTATATGAGAGGTCATCCTTAAAAAAGTCGTGTTCCAAAGTTTGAGTTGCATAGCTCTAATGGTTCTTATTTTAGACGCACAAGATGCTGTGAACTGTACCCATTGAGTAGTGCACAAACTATATCGGTGGTTACCACCATTCGCGGTAATTCGACGTTATTTCATCGATTTCTCCGTAATTATACAGATTTAGGCCGTCAAATTTCAGTATGATGATGAGAAAAATATGAGCTTTCATATGATATGAAAATCTCTGTATGTTTGAAATAATTCTGTGTTACGAAAATGTGATCGGGTCATCTACCTTTAAGCTACGTACTGTAGAAAAGAAACTACGACACACAGCCAATTTGTAAATTTTACACACAACTTTAATATGTGGGATGAGCTGGAGTAGTCAAAGCATCACTGCCTGATGCACAACTGTAATAAGTACTTATCTTCTTTCATAGAAGTAGTAACAATATTATACCATGCTTTATACACCATGCATTAAAAAAGAATACACCATGCATTAAAAAAGAATACACCATGCCTTAGTCAAGAATACACCATGCTTTAGTCAACAAAAAATGTAAGCCCATCCTACGTTAAGTAGGACGAGGATCTGGATCCGGACCACGATTTATGCACCTATGACTACCCCAACAGACATTGAAACCCCAAACCAAAAACAGCGCAAAATCATGCCACTACTCGATACACCACGCCACCTGATTGGTCGAGCACTAGGCATGAATATTAAAATGGCCAGTCACAAATTTAGGTAGGGAGACCAAGGCCACAGCTAACAACCACAAATGGTATGAGTGCCGATAAGGCCCGAGGCAGGGCAATTCTATTTACTGGCCATCCCCCCTCTGAAATTACAAACCAAAAGCAAAACGCAAAGACCAAAACAGGGGAACCTCATTAAGACAAAATCGCCTTTTATTAGATGGGACTAATAAAAACCGGAATTATTTTAAAAAGAAATTTGGTCTTTCCCTAGAGAGGTTCATATCAGAGCACTTAGCTTTTGAAACTAGTGATCATGAGTGTCATCATAAAGACCAATTTCTAACCGTATCCAAGATTGATTGTTGCGGTCTCTATCACACATCATGCACACAGCTCATGGTGGACAGGGAAAATAATTCTCTCTCTTTCCCTCTATCTACACCACTATATGGAGTTTAGTGCACTTATAATATGCCTACTTTGCCAAAAATTATGTGTATTCGTTTGGATAACTTTTTTTCCATGGGGAGATAAAAAATGATTTTTTTTTTTCGAATGTAAAACCGACTAAATTATAGATTGGTAATTACAGGTATAGAAACAGAACTTTAAGTATTCATGGAAAAGACACCCCCCCCCCTCCCCTTATAGCAACGTTGCGATACCTCCTGTACATAAATTATGCCTACTTTTTGGTGTGACAAGCCCACTCGTCACTCTAGATTGGTTTTTGCTTGCTTTATCACCTACATGGAGGGAAACAGAACTCACGCCTGATACTGCACCTGTTATGGGAAGGGGTAAGAAATAATTGGTCATCATTGTGACTTGAATTAGTTAAAAATTATCAAAGATTCAATTATCACAGCAAGCAAGCATACGATAAGAGACACCAACACAATATGAGACAGAAGTAATCTCCATGACCTGTTCAGGATAGTATTTTTACTACTCCTTTTTGTTCACATAATATTAACCCAAAGATATTGGTCTTAATGGATCATTACATGCCCACTTTTACTTTACACCCCCCTCCCCAAATAAAATTAGGAAAACAAAAGAAAAAGTGGTTGAATATGGAAACATGAAACAAATTTGTCATAAAAAACAGACAATTTCATTATTAAAGTATTTTTGGACTGGACCATATCCTCAAATGGATCTTTGACAATTGTTTTCAATTTGATATACAGGGCGAGTCAAAAAGAAGTGTCATCAACTTTGGGATTTTATATCTTAAAATCTGTGCACAAATTTCACAGATCTTATATTGAGGCAGACAGATTATCTCATTAGTTTTCTAAAGAATTTTAGTTGGTTGAAATTGGTTGTGGTAAACATATTTTATGCTCATTTGTGTAAAAGTCAACATTTTATAAACCGAACAAGATTTGCGATATTTTCTCTTAAAAGATCTATTCAATTTCACTATTGAAAACGGTCCACACTCTTAGTCCAAGCTGAGTCGGACTATCACAAAGCCAAATGTATTGCTGTTGTTGTTGCTAAATCTATGTTATAATGACATTGTTGTGTCATTATTTTGCATTTAATGATTGGGGGGAAAATGAGAATGTTTGATTTGTCTTTATTAATTAGCAATTGTGTACCATATGTGAATCCACCTACTAGTTCGTTAATATCAATTATTGAGTAAAATATTCAATATTGTGTTTGGTTTCAAAATGCAGTAACTTTACCAAAATAGTTATATCTGGTAAACGGTTCCATGAAATGTAATGATTATTTTTGCCGATGATAGTGAATAAATGCATCTATTGCCGCATACATTGGTTGCCTTCATATTCTGATAATAAATACTTTGAGTACACTTGTTTTTGACTCACCCTGTACACTGTCAATGCTAGCTTCCTTGAGCTCAAATCTGCATGCAAGGCCTAATTGAGGATGTTGCCAGTTTAAGAACTTAACTTTATATCCCTCTACCCCAACCAACCCCATTCCCATTATGTGCAAACACAACAAAAAGTGCTATTTTGTAAAGAGAATTTAATTCATACAATGACCACTGAAAGCATTTCATTTTGCAATGAAAGTGCCAGCCAAAGTACTACACACGTCAATCTTTCAATCAGGCTTACTATTGCGCCCTGATATCGGTATACTGGTTGGCGTATTCATGGAGTAACTTTACCAAAATAGTTATATCTGGCAAACGGTTCCATGAAATGTCATGATTCTTTTTGCTGATGATAGTGAATAAATGCATCTATTGCCGCATACATTGGTTGCCTTCATATTCTGATAACAAATATTTTTAATAATTATTTTACTTTGAGTACACTTTTTTTGACTCACCCTGTACACTGTCAATGCTAGCTTCCTTGAGCTCAAATCTGCATGCAAGGCCTAATTGAGGATATTGCCAGTTTAAGAACTTAACTTCATATCCCTCTACCTCAACCAACACCATTCCCATTATGTGCAAACACCACAAAAAGTGCTATTTTGTAGATAAAATTTAATTCATACAATGACCACTGAAAGCATTTAATTTTGCAATGAAAGTGCTAGCCAATCCACCCCACACATCACTCAGGCTTACTATTGCGCCCTGATATGGGTATACTGTTGGGCGTATTCATATGAAGTCTCTCCACATTCTCAACCGGTGTCATGTGAGGTTTGTGGGAGTTGGTCCAGGACTGATTCACACCTATAGAAAGTAAATTATCTGGTTAATTAGTAATCTAAACAAACAGTTCTCAATCAATTTGCTACATGTACATACAAGGCATGAACACGGTGAGCCAACTTACGTGCATTGTACTTGTGCATATTTCTGAGATGCATATTTGGTGATCGAGAATGATTTGTTTTAATTATAATAACAATATTCATAGAGTGCTCACAGAAAAATATTCTGGAAACCCACACTTTGCCCATACGTCACTCATGGGAGCTAATACCTTCAGCATGCCTACTAGTATAGGCTATCCTTTGACATAGTGCACATTAGTAACTCGTAGTTATTGGTTCAAGCCTAGGCCCAAACATCTGTTCCGAATTATGGGCTTTGTGTTATGATCAATAGACCATTTCAAATTGAGATCGGAAATCTTCGGAAAAACAGGTCACATGGAGCAGGTGCGTTGCGCGTTCTTCGCAACAGTTGATCGCATTCACAGCATTGCCCTAGTTGATTGTCCGCCTATGTTTACATACACGCGTGCACACATGAGAAGTAAAACGTGGAACGAGACTATTTTGTTTTTTATCAACAAAGGCGCTGACGGACAAATTCCAAATGTATCGAGCAGACGGTAAAAAGTGAAAATATTACCCCAAATCTCTTTCATCTCACTCGTTTTTGTAACTGAAATGCCGCAACATCACCTTTGTGAGGGATACAATCTATCACCAACACCAGCGCAATCTACCACACGGGCAGACGGGTGAAAAACACGTTGTTTTTCTCCGGCACATGGCCATGACCTGTCAGGAGCTGACAGGTCATGGAACGAGTGTCAAACACTCGGCTAATCGGAAACATTCGGAACCGATCGTATATTTTCGGATTTGAAATGGTCAATGTGATCAGTTGTTCATAACAAAGTTAGTGTGAGCCAGTTGACCTGGCAGCGGTTATATTCTAACCTGCACTATGCCAGCGAATGATGAAATGCATTTTAAAATAAAATATATAATGGACTAGCAAAATAGTAAAACATTACACAAATATGGGTATCTTGCAAAATACAGAGGAAAAACAGATTATATGTAGAACTGTTGCTGAAAAACATGAAAAATCAAAATCATCAAAACTAACATCTCTCATCATTATCAATCATTCAATTAGCTCACCATGTCTATGTTGCCCTGTTCCAGGTCTACTGAGGGGTGGTGATCCCGATGCTTTAGGAGGTGGTGGCGGTGTCATGCCTCGTGTGCTGCTGGGTCTACTGCTATGCTCTGGTGTACGGGGAATCTTTGGTCTGCTACCAAATGCAGAAGTGTATTCTTCCTTCCTACAGACACAATCAGGGATATTTATTAGACAAAAATTCATACTATGACTTTCACCATTTGTTAGGGTTTTTTCCTTCCAAAATTAGTTGCAAACAGTTATTTAAAGGAAGGGTCCCGCAAGCATAACATTGAGCATTATTTGTTAGAGAAATAATTATTGAGCCGAAATTACGTTATTGTATAGAACAAAACACCATACTAGTCACAAAAATGAATAAAAGCTGCCATCACTTAACATGCACTTTTTAAAATTCGTGGCGATCGAAAGTCCCGGTGTCGATGACGTCATGGGTATCGGTGCTCAAATTTGCGCATGTACATTGTATAACTATGACATCATAGACACTGGGACTTTCGATCGCCGCACATTTTAAAAAGTGCATGTTGAGAGATTGCGGTTTTTATTTGTTTTTGTCATAAGTGTGGTGTTTTGTTCTATATAATTACAAAAGTTGGACTCGATAGTTATTTTTCTAGCATATAATGCACACTTTAATGCTTGAAGGACACCTCCTTTAAGAAAGTGCACTATAGTGTAAATTCGTTGAAATTCTTAAATGAGTATAACAGGCTGAATGGGTTAGAATAGGTAGATGGTGTCTTTTGAAGGTATAAATATTGTAGGTAATGGGGTATACTACCAAATCACAAGAAATATGTGTTCATATCTTCCCATCCAAGCATGTATGCTATTTTGGCATATGCAAACATCACACACTTGATGCCCGATGCCCCTGTTTCAAGCCTGTTACGTCCATACTTGCCTACACTTTTCTATATATTAATTCACTACTGTAAAGAGGCTTCCCAATTTGGAATTGATCACTACCTGCATATCTAACAGTGTTTCTGATTGGATAACTACAAAATATACTCATTTGAATAGCCAATAAAAATACATGTTCTATAATATTGAACTTCAATCTTTATCAGGGATACAATTATTCTAACAATGTTCCTGATTGGTTCAACAAATGATGAATGCATCTTTGTGACCAATCACCAGGTTGTTCTCATAGGGTTTACTTTACTTACTTCACAGGTTTACCCTCCAAACTGCTTAGTGCTCTACTAGATGGCCTGGGTTCATCCGCCGCAGATACAAGACGTCTCTCATCCTACAATATATACACAATTTAACATAGCTTTATCAACAATAACAAGTAAACATCTACAATAACAAGTCTAGGATCCAAGGTTCTCAACAATTGGCTTAAGGCCCAGAATTTTATGAAATCCCTGTACTTTTTACTACCACAAATGCCTGTCAGCTTCACATCATACACCCTGATGGCCCGCAGGAATTTCAGCACTTGGCATCATGTATGACAACAGTATTGGCATTGGCTTAAGGGCACAGGGTTGATTTGTAAATAAATTCTTTCCCCATATCATCATTATCATATTTCATAACCAAATTTAATACAACTTGATGTCTATTTGCAATAAGCCAGTGCAGACTAGAGAAACATACTGACCCTTTATTACATAAACAATTGTAGAATCTCTAGTTTAAAACAGCATTTTAAGAACATCATACACTCTAAGAAATACCTGAGATAACGGAGATTATAGCTAGGAAAATATCAGGAGCGTTTTGATAGTCAATAATTATTGTTTCAAGCAAGTCACAGTATGAACAAATCACAACCTTTTGATAACTTACCCCTGTTACTTGTGAAACTATTCTCTCTGCCTCTGGATCACTTTCTGTACATCAACAAAATAAAGATTATGAGTAAATATTAGCTTCAATCTAATGTAGCCATAGATATAAAGCAAAGACACCAGGAGATGCCACCATTACTGTCCTTTACTGAAATACTTTTCAACAAAAGGGCAAGAGTCTCATGCAATGTAGATGAGAATGCATAAATAGCTGCACTATCAAGTTGACTTGACTTAATTGGTGCCAGGTTAAATTTACACACATTTATGAATCTATTGTTTCCTTGCTAATGGTTTCCTAGCATGTTTCTAGGATCTTTCAAACCAAACTGAAAACATTTTCTTCAGTGGCAGGGGTAGGGTGTGTGAGCTTCATATTTAATAACTATACCATTTTAAATCTGCAATCAAACTACACATGTATTATAGACAAAATGTACTTACTAAGCTTAGGCATTTGTCCTTGTATGTCATTAGTAGATGATCTCTGTGAGGGCGGTCTATTGCTGGCTCTGCTGCCGCTACGAGTTGGTGGCCGGGAATTTTCCTACAGGAATAAAAAAATGCAGTCAAGTAGTGTAAGGGTGGGCATCGCCACAATTTTTCATGTCGCAATATCTCTGCTAAATATGTCATGATATCGATAATATCGTGATATATTTTAAGACTTAGAAAATGCTATTAATGGGTCAGATTTCTTGCCGAATATGCCATTTTTTGCCATCATTATTTTGGCAATATCAGTTAGTAGCAAACTGCACAATCACAACCAATCGCGGCGATAGCCATTTTCTCTTTCTTCCCATCATGCAATAGCAACTGACCAAAATTATCATTACGCATGGGTTGCGACCGTGGGAAAGGTCAATTTACAATTTTTCATTAACAACATTTCTTTCGGATGTTTTCGACTTTCCGAAACTCGAGAAAATGACGTCATGCTAGTAATTCGATCGCACGTGTTTTGACTCGAGATTTCGCGAGATATTGTGAAATTGTCACTCGTTAGTAAAGGGGCGGTTCAAACATTTGCAATTAAGCCTTCAATCGACAAAATTGCAGTGTCTGTTAGCAAGATTCTTTTTTATGAATGAAAAGCCATGAGCAGCATTGTTTTATTTATTAAATAATAACAGAACAGAATTAAAGAAGGAATATGAGTGCTTCATTATATTTACAAAGGTAAAAACGGACTACAATCTTACGATATTTGTTAAGTTTTCTCGTGGGCACTTTTGGGTCTATAATTTATCGTGGGGACATCGTTGAAGCATGGTAAATTATCGCGATGGGATAATTAATATTTTATCGCAATACTATCGCGTAGCGCGATATCGCCCAGCGTTAATGTAGTGCCAAATGTAAAAACATGCAGATACAGTTTAGTTGCCCCTAAATATACTCCACTGAATGACACATAACATATTCACTATTTTTGCAGACCATTGGTTTAACCCAAACACTCCCGGGGTGGAGTCGGGGATAAAACAATCAGGGGTGGAAATGAGCACAATTTAGCAGAGAGGGGAAAACCGGCATGGAAGTCTGTGCATTAAGGTCCTTTTATACTCCTGTCATTGCGCATCGCACAACACCGACCGATATCGAGGCACCAGTTGAAGCAATGTCAACTTTTATCTGGCGTTGTCGGCCTATGCACAAATGAATGGACCTATAGTCCACTCCACCAGGCGGTGGCATTACCGAATTCAACAATTCCGCCATTTATCAACAGCCGTGATCGTCCGGGAAGATAGACTGAGGGTATCTGTGATGCCAGCATAGGTTTCAAATGGGATTTCATGGGGTTTAGGGCTGTAAGGGTTAATATTGTTTGTTCCAAATATACCTGCGTCATATGGCCATTGACAGAATGATGACTGGTTCTTGAAGTACTGCGAAAAGAAAGAATGAAAGAAGAAATTGTATTTAGAATACAAACATAAATCATTAAAAAACAATAATGTAACAAATGAGTGTGAAACTATTTTAAATTGTTAAATTCGTTTAAGAATTTTGTTTTACACATAACATATTAAACAAAATAAAATGAAAAGTGTAAGAAAATGTAAAAAAATAAAAATAAAATGTGGCAAAAAATGTAAAATCATGTTTCTCGGATACTTGCATGTAATTATCATATAAAAAATACTGATGTAAAAACTCCAAACTGGTGAGAAAGACCATGTCTGCTGCATATAGCCTCTTTTGATTTTTTTCCCACAGAATTGAAATAAAGAGTTCAGGTTTAGGATTTTCAAGGGTAGGGTGTGTAATGGCAAACAAATAATTGTTATTTGTGGCCTTACCTGCGTGCAATCTCAGCTACTGGTGCTTTCTTTGAATGCGTTGATGAAGATCTAGAGCTTGCCTTGCTTGATAATCCCTTCAAAATTAATAATATGATCATAAACAATCAGGTTTCAAAATGGATGTGTGAAATCCAAATTTTTCACATATTTGAAGTAAAATTTATTAGCTTTAATACCAACGTTGGTCAATTGTGATGACCAACTTCCTATAAACTGCTTTTGTTAATATTCCTGTCACTGGTATTTGAAGACACTAGTGGTAACCATGGAGTATCATTGAACCATTAATACATGAACATCTCATTATTGAGGATGGAAATTCACTGGGATACCAAACTCATCATGCTACAGAACAAGTATCTGTTTTTTTCCCAACACGGGGAGTCTGTATGTGTAACTATGTTATCATCTCAGATTTATCATTCATAATTTCAAAATGTTCACCCCCACAATAATATAACCAGCATTGAACATCACTAACAAACAAATTTAGGTCATGCCACACCACAACAAGTGTCCGATTTGACAAATTAGGAAATGTGTGTGCATAACTGGGTAACCATGCTCAGATTTATTATTCACTATTTAATATTTTCTTACACCAATATATAACTAGCAGTGGGAAATCACTAACAAACAAATGTATTAGGTCATGCCAAACATCAAGTGTCTGATTCGATATTGCGCCAAAATTCATGCTGCAGATTTAATAATTCAAAATACAAAAATAAGTCTAATACATGAAATAAAACTAGGGAACCTATCTGTGTGCATTCCAAAGGTGTATTATATATTCTTCATACTTAGGCCTATACAATGGGTGTGGGTTTATTAGGGGTAATATGCGACATGGTCTGATCCACTAAAGCAATGCATCACATCTTTAGCATATTCAGTTAGAAATACAAACTTAAATTGTTTATTTGCTCGTTTAATGTAAACCTATGATTTTCAGTGCAGAATAGCTAACATAAAAGCACCTGGTTATAGGAACTGTTCGTTAGTTGTATTATTTGCTAAATAGTACTCCTTATACAAGCTTTGAATGATGATAATGAAGAGATCAAACCTTTTATCAAGTGACAAGTGATTGTGCAGTATCTCAGTCATTCATTTGTTTTAGAAAAATAAGAGAAACAAATTGGAATGGCTATCTCAAGGATTTTGTTTCACCTGAATATTATTTTGGTCTAGTTTGAATGTAGCTTTTGAATAATATTTTGGTTGAATTTAAACATAGCTGTTCTCTACAATTGTGCATTGCTTTATTGTGCATTTCTACCAGGGGGATGTGGATCAAATGCCATGCAAATAAATTGAGTATAACATTCCCTTAATCATAAATGAAGTTGTAGAAAATATGCAAGCTTGTAATGAGGGGATGAAGATATAATTGGCAATGGCAAACTGTTCACATAGGGGCTCCTTTTTTTGTTTTAAAAAACAGTTTGAATAAGTCCTTGCGGTGAAAAAAGCATTTTGACTGCTGGGAAGCTAGGATTTACTATTGTGCTTTTTATAAACATGCTGGCTAATGTTCCATCTATCCACTACCCAAATATACAGGGTGAATCAAAAAATAGTATGCAATCTATGCACGATTTTTTTTTATTCACCCTGTATATCAGTTTGTAATAAGCATGCCACCAGTGCTAGCAGTAATTCTCTTGATAATATAATGCGTAACATGCAGCGTTATTATTATTAGAGTCACCAATCACCATGCAGTACCTGCATACTGTCCTCGTACGATGGTATAGGGGTAGGCGCATTGGTCAAAATCTGCCGGCAAGAGTTGGTTTATATATATGTTAAGATCAAATCATCGGGGGTAAGGCGATGAGGAAAAAACTCTGTTCTACAGATACAACTGACCCACTTTTTTTCACATTTTCCAACTTAACAAAATTGAAGAAGAAAAATATATTTTTTATTGAAAATGTTGACATTTTTTGATAGCTTATGAAACTTTGTGAAACTTTATTAAAATTATAAAAATTGTTGAAATTCCCCAAACTTTTCACAAAAATTATGAGGGAAAAAAAATCCCAGACCGACCGACCCTACCCGAGAGGTTCATTTGCCCGTAGAACAGGTTTTTGTTTGTTTCTTAGCCTAAGTACTTTTCTACACTATTTTAGTTGGTATCGATGGGGTGTTGACGGATAGTTTAGTCGGCAATATACTCAGCAAGGTCTCCCTTACAAGCTAAGGCAGCAACTGTTTTACATTCAATTCATAGTGTAAATGATAGCTACCTTGTGGCATTTCTCTGTATCGGTGACATATGTGAGGACAGCGTTCAAATTAAGTGGTAATCCGGGCTTCCTGAAGCCCAAAAATGCTGGTGGAAAACCTAAATTTAATGCAGGTTATCTGTCAGATGACCATACTTTTTGAATATTTGTACTGTAGTTACTTTGGCGGACAACCAAAAACATTGGCGGATAACCTTATTTCATAACATGGTTTGTCTGCTGGAAAACCTGATATATTTTCCTAATTTAAACATTGTATGCGGACACTGTTGTTTAGTTTCTTGTAGGTGTTTGATTGTATGAGTGTGTAGAAAACATAATGGGGATAACTTTATATAAAAAAACATGATAATCCCTATCTTAAACTTCTACAACACAGCATTTAGATTCATCTGATTTCGGATATTTCAAACTTAACCTGACAAACACTAGTATGTGTGGGATGTGTTATATATAGTTTGATCAATTCCAAATTGGTGAAGCCTCCATACAGTAGCGAGCGAATAAAGAAGGACGCGGGCACGCATAAAGTTGACGAGCGCACCGTACATCATATGCGTGACGCGGGCGTGCGACCAGAATGGCGTCCGTGTGGCCATAATCATGTGCGTACACTTGGATTACTTTTGCGCACAGAGAGATCAAAACCAAATATTTCTCACCAATTTGGAACTGATTGAACTATAGACAACACTCTAATAATTCCTATTCCATGCAATATCTAGTGCAATGAAATGAATATTATTTGGTTACTGAACTGAAAACATGTTATGTCTAAGCGCTGATTTGTTCATGCATGATGTATTAATATCATTAACAAAATTGTGGGAGATTCGATTTTACTCTCATAAGGCTATAGGGCCAACTATCTAATCTAACTGCATAGTGCTAGAAGTGTAGGAGGACAACAGGTTATCATCTTTTCCTTAAAGTACAGTACCCGATTAAAATGAAAATAATTATGATCCTCAGTTTATCCCAAAATTGAGATTTATCAAAGTCAAGGCCTAAAATGCCAATCCTCAAATTCAAAAAGTAGCCTACTTTATATAATAACTATTATTTTCAATGTGACAAGATATGACAAAACTAAGTAACCAATTTGCATTATTTGCAATTTAGAACCCTTTTTATGATCAAAAGTAGCCCACACGGGCTACAAAACTCCCCATTGGGTTACGGGATAACTAATTGGCAACACTTGACTTACCCCTAAATAATCAGTACTGAGTAGTTTCTCTCCACTAAGCTCTTCCTCTGTGGCCTGGACCACCTCAGCTTTGTCTAAATCTGCTTCCATGGCATCCTGATCCTCCTGAAACATTATCAAAAGACAAATATGGACTCAATATTTTGTATCAATTCTTATGTATGAGGCTCTGCACATATTCATCGATTGGCTTTACGAAAAGGAATCAACCATGGCGTATTACAGTCCATTCAGTTTATTCTTTGAATTGATGTTGAATTTTTGAAAGTGATATAAACTTACATGAATGAAATGGAATTTTTAGCTTCATAGATATAGTTTTGGTGAACATAGTTCAGTAGTCCACAATGATTCCAGAAAACTATGGCATATGCAAGGGCTCTATTGGTTAACCTAATTGGACTATTGCCTACCCCAAGATCAGGGTTAGCTCTCCATAGGTCAATTTAGTGCAAAATTGGCCCAGCAAGTTGAAAATTGACCTTGACAAAGCCCCACTCAATGCAATACCAACCAGTACACCGGGCTCATCAATGAAATAATCTGAAAAACCCCATCAATCAATCAAAAAATGTCAAATGTATGAATCAATATTTGTTGATGATTTACCTCCTCGTCCTCTTCTTCTTCATCTTCATCATCTGACTCAGGATCTTCACTTACTACATCTGATGACAAAATGGCAATTATTAGTATTAATCATATCATTCCATAACTTATTGTTACACAACATTAACAAGTAAACAGTTAAGAGGCAGACTAGACGATGATGAATGCAGTAAGCCATTCTCCATCAACTACAGGCATCAGACAAGGTACATGAAAATAATGACAAATATAAAGCTATAAATAAGTACCATAGTTTAGGGCATTTGTGGGCCCAGGAAGAAAATGGTCTAAGGATGACAGAATCAGAACACCCCTATAGTTCAGTCAGTTCCAAATTAGCAAATTTAATACAGAAGGGCGTGGGCGCGCAGAAATCTCACATGACGCAACATGGTGCACTGTGAGGCATATGCATGACACATGCTTACGCCAAAATAGAGTGAGTACGCTTGGATTAATTTTGCGTGTGGAGATAAAACAGATATTTCTTGCCAATTTGGAATTGATAAACCAAAGATCAATTTATTTTTCAGTGTTAAAAGAATCCAAAGTGTCAATGGGAATACCTGCTTTCCATTTATTAATAATATTACAAATAAAATTCAAAATATATGAACAAATCCCATTCAATTGAGTGAATTACAGGCACAGAAATTCTATTAATTAAGTGTAACCTTGTTAAAAAAAGAAAAGACTAACAAATTGAAGGATGATTTTGTAAAGAACCAAATCGACAGCCACAATTTATTTTGAACCTACCTGAATTGAGTTGTTTGATGATAAAATGAATCTGTCTGTTCATCTCCGGCGTATCATCTTTGATAAAACACTTCAAGATCTCTTCCATCCCCTGAAATGATACAAATATCACACATGGAATTATTCAGTAACTTTAAGTAACAATTAGCAAGTCATTTTTGGGAAAGATTTTGTCTGAGATTTTCCATTGAGACTTGATACAATTAATTACAATCAATTCATGTATGGCCAATGATTATGTTGTACTTGACCTGGGTGCCGAATAAGACAAAAAGAAAATGCTCACCAGTCAACCTCGCCTGAATTCAACTTCAAAAACACACATCATGTGACGTACACGCCAGTTATAGGACGCCATGGAGTTTCCACACTCAATATGTAAAGAACACCTCACTAGCATAATCACAAGCAGTGAATCTTAAATTTTGTTATTTGCAGAAAAAAGGGAGCGAATTACACAGAACTTCCAAGCAGGCCTCAACAAAATGTTGATTTTCTGGCAAACTAACCCAAATTTCCCTCCAAAGTGGAAAATGTCCCACTATTTCTTACATGTATTTCTTTAGGGAAGAGCAAACTTTCCCTCCAAATGCCCAAACATAATAGTGGGATCCTGAGGGTTACACCAACCAAACCCTCAAGTCATGTCTTAAATAGCTTGGCCTAAACAATTAAGACATTTCTAACAAGATGGCATGAGACAAAAAAGGCAATACAAACAGAAAACTTACCATGGCCTTAGCTTCTTCTCTTATTTCAGGTAATGATAATATGCTGTACAATGTGCCATTTACATATGGCCGTATCTGTTATGAGATAAAAGAAAACATCAGGAATTGTATGAGATATCAAATCAACAACATTTTACACCATGTAAACCCATGTTCCTGATTAAACTATTCGAGCAAAAGAAATTTGTTTACATCCATCACACCATACACACTTACCCATTACAAGGTATTGTTCTCAATGACTGACAAACATTTGACAAATCAACAACAAAAAGTTACAGCACAAATTAAATCATACACTTATTCTTATTTTCATAGAAACAAAACAAAAGTGTGTGTGTGTGTGTGTTTTGCTTAACAAGAATTTTTAAAAGTCATAGCTTGGTTTATTTTGATACTAGAGCATGAGAGCAACACAACAACATTTATCTTATTTCCAAAGTCCTTTTTTATATCGATAAGACAATTTTGTTGCTGTTACCCTATTAAACATAAATCTCACCTCTTGATCATCATGTCCAAGCAGATCACTGAGTACTTTCAAAATCCGGGCTTTCAGTGGAATACACTTTATCTTGCCTGATAAAAACAAAAATGACATAACAATCAAAGTCACTTATGATTCTCCAAGAGAAAGAATGATTTGATGAACAAGAACACATGTGTATGGTAGGCCCAATGTCCAGTAACTCGAAAAAAGTTTTTTGCCGAAAACTTGGTTTATCGATTGAAAACCCAAGTCTTTCAAGTGAAAATCCAAGTTAGACAGCTAGGCAAAAAACTTGGTTTTTCAAATGAAAAACCAAGATTATCGATTTGAAAAACCAAGATTTTCAGTTGGCTGGAGAAAATCTTGGTTTTTCGATCGAAAAACAATGTTTATCAAAGTATAATATCCAATAATTTGAAAAACTTGGTTTATCAATTGAAAAACCAAGTTTTTCGATGCGGAACGTAAAATAATTAGAAAACTTGGTTAATCAATTGAAAAACCAAGTTTTTTGACGCTAATAATCTTGGTTTTTCAAATGATAAACCAAGTTTTTCTAATTATTTTACGTTCCGCGTTGAAAAACTTGGTTTCTCGATTGAAAAACCAAGTTTATCTAACTGTAATATCCAATAAATCAAAAAAGTTTTTCGATCAAAAAGATTTTCTCCAGCCAACTGAAAATCTTGGTTTTTCAAATCGATTTCATTCGAAAAACCAAGTTTTTCGCCTAGCTGTCGAAAAAGTTGGTATTTCAATTCATAAACCAAGTTTTTCGAGAAAACTTGGATTTTCGCTTGAAAAACTTAGATTTTCGCTCGATAAACTTGGTTTTTCGGCGGAAAATTTGGTTTTTAGAGTTACTGGACATTGGGCCTGCCATACATGTCTGAAACTATTGATTAAAGACCTGACTTTGCAGGCCTGCCCCAACTTTGTTTTGAATGTTCCTTTAAATCAGTCAAATATGAAATAGATGAAAGGCTGGCACTTTTGAACCCTAGGGCATTTGGGTGAGAGAGAACGACTAACAAATAAGGGTCATTGGATGATGACAGATTACCAAAATGCCTGAAAAAGGGGTCTTGGAGTGGAATATTTGCCAAATGTTCTCAAAAAGGGTCTTTCAGTGAGAGCGAGGCTAAAAACGGGAACCTAGTGCTTATATTAGGGAATACCAATTACTCCTGACCTTACTTCAGGTTCAGTGATAGTTATATTCTACCTGTTTTTGTGAAAGGGTTATTATATAACACAGTGCACTTGTAGCCCTTACCTGTTGTTCTTAGACAGAGATTCATAAGCAAAGCTATTGAGTATTCTAATGTGTAATCTGAAAGTGAATCGTAGTCTTCTAGTACTTGCACCAACCAATCTATAATACTGCTCTCTATCATTGCTGTCTGCATATGTCGTCTACATGATAAGAAAGACGGGAAGAGAGAAAACACAAATGAGTTTGAATTGTGGATTGCCTGTGCAGAAGTAGGCTTATCACTTAGTAACAGACATGCCAACCTCTGGGATCAGAAAACTGTATTCTGAAACCCCCAAACCTGTATTTTTCATTGAAACCCGTATTTTTAAATAAGCTTACTTTTAGTCTGATTTTCTTCCCTGCATGATAACATATTAAATTTGCAAGTTATTCCTGGCAAAGAAGTTTCGTAATTTTCATTATTCCAATTACTTTCTGGCGTATTTTGACTTTTTTCGCCGAAGAAAGTTTGTTTTCATTCATCACTGTGCGCCGCCATTTTAATTCATCATAAGTGTACATCCACCAGTCATCAAGATTACCGTACATTCCCTGGCACTGTACTATTAATAGAGCGATGTATGAGGGCGGCACAGTCTCAGTCTAGTAATTGCGCAATTACCATGTGCGATCATGAGCGATGGGTGGTACCAAAATTGTAATATACCACAATAGCGTAACATAACATACCAGGAATATATTTACTTTCTAGAAACGTTGTCGGGTGGATAATAGTCTTTACTTGCAGTCGTTTTTGAAAGGGGTTCTTTGCCTTGCAGTTTGGAGGTCAGTAATGGTTAAAAACGTATTTTTTTTGGAAAATCCCGTATGCCCGTATTTTTAACGAAATCCCGTACGAAATACGGGAAAAACGTACTAGTTGGCATGTCTGTGGTAATCATCAAATCTGCCATCTAATAATTTTTAGTTCATTGGTTCATCTGATAAAGCACAATATTACCACTGAGATGGAAAACCATTGCTGAGTGTGGCCGCATCCTGGCTTGATCTGCATCAAGGTTTTTTTAGGACGTCAGAGTCAGAAATTCAAGGAGAATCAAAGAATCCATTCTCGCAAAGATTCCCGCTGGTAAAGTTGAGAGAATCTAAGTTGGTTCTCATAGATATTCTGTCTAACACACTATTTAAATGGAGAATCCATAGATTCTCGCAATATCCTTTGCAAGAATCTAAATGGATTCTCTCAACCTTTGACGAACTTCTGACCCTGGGGCTCTTGATGGCTTCCGAATTATCAAGCCCAGGTTAACTACATTCTGTCAGCTTTATTAAAGTTCACTGCAACTGCCCCTGACTTTGGACAGGCAGCGGTGGGTTAAGCGCTTGGGTCCTAGGAACCATCCTTCCCATTAACTTGGGAATAGGAGCACTCCTACAAGTGCATTTTCCCTTATCCTTGTTCATACTCACTTTAAACTAAGTTTTTGCAGTGTGCCTAGTACATTTTCCCTTGTGATGGAATCCTTCTCTTCAGACTGTAAGGCCTTCTGTAATGTCAATATCAGCTGGTCATTCTCACCAAGGTAGTTACGACCTGTGTATCAAAATAATAAGAATGGAAACATTTTAATGATCATATAAATACATACATAAGGGTACATCAGAGAAAGCACTTATTCCACTTGCATATTTTTGGAAAAGTGAAACTGACTCGCTTGTGAGATTGGGTAACTATTAAAAAGTGTGATATTACTATCTAAGTGCTGATATGATTGTGCACCTAGCCAGCAGCCACATAGTTGAAGCGAAATGATTGTGACGATTCGTAATGGCAGAGTAATAATAATGGCAATCGCGCCTGGAACATCCTGTAGGATGGATAAGTGTGTGTTATAAAACCGAGTTATAATATAATTGAATTATAATTGACACGAGTTGCGAACAACATGTAAGGACAGGTAAACTTGATATTTATGTTATTGCATTCTCAAATCGTTCACATGCACAGAGAGGAAAGTCGTTAATCACAAAATGTAATAAAAGCAAATTAGAAATTCAACCAAAAATTGAATTCAGGCTTGTGCTTGCTAAGCTATTGGTTACATCTGAGATTATTAAAAATGGCATCGATCAATTCAAATGTTACGACTTCTTTTGTAGACAATCTGTCATAGCCTACACCTTACCTACAGTAAGTGAAGCAAATGCATTGAATAGTCTAGCCGTGTATTGCTGTATCACCTCTTCAGAGCCCATTAACATTTTAAGTACTGCTTCCTACAAAATAAAGAGTAATAAGAAGCAAGATTGTGAAAGAATCATTGACACTGAGAACAGGCTATTGTGTAATTTCCTGTAAGGATTTAAACATGTTTCATTATGAAATAATGATACAAATTTCTCTTGATAGTCCAGTATGGGTTTTGTTGATCTCCCGATTCATTTTTGAGGAAGAATTGCTACTTTGGCACCAAAACCTAACCCATCTAAGGAATTATTACCGTCCAACATTGCTGATTTAACTTTATTATTTGGACCCATTCTGAAATATAGGCCATGACATTTCAAATAGAAGTGGCCGTATGTATGTGGTAATACAATGGAAACTGAACTAAAGTCATGCACAAGTTCGATGATTTCTATAAGAAATGGTCTCCAGGATAGAACTCTTAGCAATAGCATAAGCACAGCAGGAAAAAGCAGGGAATATGGGAAGCTCATTCCAGGGAAATTTGAAGATCTGGAGGGAAATTTGGAGATCTGAAGGGAAATTTTGGCATTATGAAGGGATCTATGGCTAAAATATGTAAAATATTGTGAACAATTTGACTTGATTCCCGGGAAATAAAACATTTTTTCTCGCCCTGACTGCATAAGTCAAACTGAAGTTATCAACCTTTGGTGAAGTACTTGTGTGTATCATTTGTAGAACATCCCAATATACCATGTTCTACAAAAGCTAGTACTTACTGTGTGTGTATCATTTGTAGAACAACCTAATATATCATGTTGTACAAAAGCTGCTAGCACTGTGTCCCTCTGTTCACCCGGCTCACTTCTAGTTAGCCTCTGTGAAGAGAATGAAAAATGAGTGACAATCAGTGGGGCTATATTAAAGGGTCTACCGGTTTAGAAAACAGAATTCAATGATTTTGTAGCAAACCATTTTTGTTCATAACTTTTCAGAAAAAAACATTGACGTGATCATTTTATACTTTCATTGGTCTTAAAAAACCCATAAATATGTTTCATACAATGACCTGCCTATGTTGAAGGATGCAATTTTATAATTCACCCCCCCCCCCCCCCCAAAAAAAAAGAAGCTGTGGGTATTTCATTTACAAAACGGAATTTGCCCTTTTAGAAAACAGAAAACTTGTGTCTTTAAGTTTAACTTCGAGCAGAACAAAGTTTGTAAAGCCAGAGGAGGTGTCCGGACTGTGTGTTCTCAACATTGTGGCTGTCTACAAATAGGCAGTGCTGAGACACAGGTGGAGGTGATGCTAAGAGTGAAGGCGATGACAAGACAAATTATATAATAAATCTTGCTATTTGGAGGTATTTCACACACTTGAGCACATTTTGGTAAGTTACAAAGGAAGCATATCGTCACTGTACTGTCAAGACATTGTATGTTTTTCTGGCTCTTCAGCATGTATAAAGTACAACTGCCCAATGGTTGGTTATCCAATGGAAGTGTTGCTTTAGATATGTTGAGGCACAAGGTCTTGACAGATGTTATCTTGGCCCTTGAATATGTCTAAACCAGACCTCCCAAACGTATACACAGAAAGTATTACTTCATACATCCTGAAGGGATGGATAGAGATACAGAGCAGCGACGATATGGTCTACGGTTGTAATGTCTGAAACCTGATTAGTCATATTTATGGTATGGATTTGGATTAGTATGGTTAGGGTATGGATTTGGTATAGGGTCAGGACTTAATGGTTTGAAGAGGGCAGACCATCTGTTTATTAATGGAAATGGTATTAGACATTGGTAATAAACATGAAGTATCCACTTACCCATCTAAGTGCCTGTAATAGTAATGCTCTATTCCTAGTCTCCTCTATAACCATATCTTCCCTGACCTTCTCATAGTCTAATGATGGCAGGAGAGGCACTTCATTATCACTAAAATGATGGGGAAAGACATATTGATGATAAGAAATAAGTACAGGAAATGGCATCCTTGTTTAGCTACAAATATTTGTCAATCAAATAGGTTGGTAAAAATTCTTTGTCTTTCTTCATCTTTGATTCCGATTCAGACAGATTTATTCAAAAAGAACATCACAACAATGTTAATTGTTGACCTCAGAAAAAAGGTAACCATATTAACAACCACACATCAAATATTCATTATTCTTTCTTTTCATTCAAAGATACTCTTTCTTTTCATTCAAAGATACTCTTTCTTTTCATTCAAAGATACTATCAGTCAATGACAAGTTACATCAATCTGCAGGCCTGACCCTCCCACAATATGTAAATTTGAAGATTCCTCCCCCTCCAAAACTTTTCAAATTTAAGCCACAATCATTGAATTGGACTCACAATTTCAGGTGAAACTCATACCCTCAAATTTTTATCCTTGACAAAAATTGAAACATTTTTTTTTTGCCTCTTTCCAGCCCGTTTATAGGGACTTTTTTATTTTATAACATACAACAATAAGTTATCTTACAAAACTACCATCACCAGTTAGTTGCAACTATTCTCCCTTAAATAAAGATTATATCCATTCTCACACTGACCAACAATTAATTGTTGGAACACAAATCCTCCTTTTCTAAGTTCAATTTTGGTCCCTAAAATGAACTATAAGCCAACTAATAAAGGACAACATTTCCATGTAAATAATAACTTGAAGTGTCTATAATGGGGGAAATGTCTAATATGGATGCATGTCACAACATATATCTGTGGTGCGCAATATGGCTCTGATTGGACAGCAGAATTGTGAGCTTTTTCAAGCATCATAGATGTTTTGTCCATTTATGGAATTTAGTTTACAGTGAATGATCCAAAGAATACTAATCTCTACAAGTTGCACTGGCCCCCAAATCCAAAATCCATCAGGAAATGTTTTCGTGACATTCCACACTAATTAAAAATTTAAAATGGTAATCCTTATTATGAAGTGGAAAAATATTGATATCAACTTGTCAAAAAATACCTTTTTCTACCATTTTTGGTCACACAGAGGCATTTTATTTGAGTGATCCTCCTGTGACACATAAATATAGTAGTGAGACACAAACAGACATACACATTAGACTGGGATATTATTTACCTTTTTTCTTCAGGGATAGGGCTGCAAGCAAGACATCATTTATACAGGTGTAGTGTAATGGAAGCAAAGGTAAAATTAATGCAGGCATTAGACAATTATCATGCAACACTAGTGTAACCTTCATGCCACCATTGGGAAGGGTAGCACAATCACAAACGTCAACAAATAAATAGTATCTGGTACACTTTAACCTTTTAATCTGGTACAATTTAACCTTTCACAGTATATCAAAATCATGTTTTCCAGGGGTATACCGTACATTGTTCCCACTTATTGGTCGTGTAATAAAAATATACCCCATACTATGACAAAAATGTACATCATTAGCCCTAACCCTACCATATACCACAGTAAAAAACGGGCTGAAAATAAAATAAAATGCAGACATTTGAAAAACAAAATAACCTGAAAATTCTCATAACCTTTTAATCTGGTACAATTTAACCTTTTACAGTAGGCCTATGTTAAGATCATGTTTTCCAGGGGTGTACATCTGTTCCCACTCATGGGTCGTGTAATAAAAGTAAACCCCATACTATGCAAAAATGTACATTAGGGGACCATAAAGAAATATAACACTTGTCATAAGTGGCCACATTTTTTGATGGCAATTTTGAAAATGTGTGATACATATCACAAAATCAAATGCAATGTGGTGTATCATTTCCCCTCACGACAATGGCAATCACTTTTGATAAATCATATGCTTCTTTTTCATTAAAAGGCAATGCAAATGTTAAGATTTTCTATCTTTTGCTTGGCAAGATTGCCTGTAATCTACTTTCAATACAAGCAAATAGGATATCTTGTGAGAAACTATCAGTTTGTTGACTTTTGATCGATGTTAGTGTCAGTGCAACAATGAAAACCACATAATTAAGATTGTTTAAAAAGAGTGGGGATATTCAAGTTAATTCTCATATCACCATATTATTAAGAGAATAACAATATTAATCAAGCTTTATGGTTCCTTTGAGTAATAACAGTGTTTGCAGCTTTCCATATTATCGTATACAGTTATACTTGGTCTGTAGAGGGATTCACTCTTACTCTTGTCATAAATCAAAATAACGATAGATAAAATAATATCGGGTTTGAGTGGATAGCAATCTGGCATCCGATCAGTAGTAAAAGGTATATTGGGTAACCTATGAATATGGCCTATATGTAACAGTTTCCAATATATCAGAGATGCCACTGGGTGGTTTCAAAATGTCCTGAAAATTCCAATTTGAATATAATTATCACAGACAAAACTTTCTGAAACTAAGAAAACCTGAACAAATTTCCTGAAAAGTGGCATCTCTGATATATATTGCTCCAAATATAACAATCACAATAACAGAAACAGTGTATGCAGTGTCATGAAATACAAAGTATAAACAACATCATGCATGATATTACATATGCACATGCATTGAATCATATCTGAACTTAAATGTGAATACCCATGCATACATTTAAGATGGTTTTCCTTGGATTATTGGCAAGGCAATTTGCAAATATTGGTTTGACATGATTATTTGAGAAGAGAGAGATGCTTACCTTGGATGTGGAAATGATGCTCTGATGATTGATGCCGCCTGTATAGAAATATCAATGACATATACATAAAACATTGTATTAACCTCAAAGCTTCCCATGGGAGTTTTAGAACAAATGGATAAAAAAATAAGGAGCGAACATCGTCATCATCCTTTGGCTGCAGAGCAGGTGACCACAAGTTGACTCCATGCACGGCAGTCTTCAGCAAGAGTGACTATCTGTCGTTCTTGAATCATGCTTTCATTGTCCCCTAGTAAGTGTTGTATATAGGTCAAATATGATGTGCATGGACATGGCCTGAAAAAATCTTTTTTTCCCGGCAAGCGATTCCTAATTTCCCTCCAAAATGGAATGCATTTCTTAATAAAAGAGTAACATTTCCCTCCAAATGCCAAAATTTCCCTCCAAATGCTCGAATTTCCCTGCAAGGAGCTTTCCGTATTGCCTACTTTTTCAGCCTGTGTGCATGGATGACCAGGACTCCTTCGGCAATGTGTTGTTACATAGGTGGCATACTTTTAAGCAGGCTCTTCATCAAGGAGACGGAGAACATGTCCAAGGAATCTCAGCTGACGGCGCTTTACAAGGTGGAATAAGTGATCGGTCTCGGTCATGTCATAAATGGTAGTGTTTGGGACATGATCCATGCCTTTGATGTTAAACATTATCCTAGCGAAGGCATTAATTTTGCATTCCATATCTTGAGATATCTTGAGAAAAAGAGAACAAGTTATTTAAACTTACCGTAGCTGGTCTGTTGACATCTACAGACTCTCTGAGCTGATTGGAAAACAGACGACTACACACAGTCTGTAGGTATTCTGGTGTCACCTGTAAAATCAACCATGTCATGTTAACAATTGTTTATTATTTGTATTATTTTATAAATTTACTAAATATTGCAATATAAGATTGATATACGGCAGCAGAGAAAGGGTTTAGTTTTTAAGGGCATTACATACTCTAATCGAGGAGGCAGAAAATTCTCGATCATATGCAAGCTTCTTGATTCTTTTACCAAGGTTTCTGGCTTAAAATTGAATGCCAGTAAATCAAAGGGCCTATGGATTGGTTCAAAGAGAATGAGTATAGACAAGCCGCTAAACATTGATTGGCCAACAAAACCGATAAAGGCTTTGGGTGTATTTTTCTCATATGATGAAAAGGCAGCTGAGGACATGAATTTTGGCCCAAAATTAAAGCAGGTAAAAACCATTCTTAATATATGGAAAGGTAGAAGGTTAACAATTGCTGGTAAAATTATTTTGATCAAGACTTTTGCTCTCTCCAAGTTTATATATTTGGCCTCCGTTTGTCATATTCCAGATTATATAATACAGCAAATAGATAAAGTCATATATGAATTTCTGTGGAAAGGTGGTAAAGGTCTTATAAAGAGGCGTACACTTATCGGTGATATTGATGAAGGTGGTTTAAAAATGATCGATGTGAAATCAATATTCAAGGCTCAAAAGATTAAGTGGGTAAATAAATACCTTAACACTTCAGCTACATGGAAATCAATTCTGAATGAGTATATCGCTCCATTTGGTGGTGAGTTAATATTCCATTGTAATATTCATCCAACTCAAATTCATAAATGGAATAATATTCCAATATTTTATAAGGATATGCTGAAGTCGTATTTTGATTTTATTATGCCTGACAAGAATGGTCATCTTCAACAATGTGTTTGGAATAACCAATATATTTGTATCAATCATAAGCCTTTTTACTATAAGCATTTTTCCAGGTGTGGTATGAATATGATCTCTGATTTATATAATACAAATGGTAAAATTATTCCCTTTGATGTTTGGACTAAACGTGGGGTTGCTAATAAATATTACATGAATTGGAGAAGCATTGTTGATGCTATTCCAGCTTCTTGGAAGCAAGAATTTAAAAGTGGCTTTAAACGGGACCTTTGTAAAAAAAAAGGTTTCATATTGACGCACGAGAATAATGAGTCTCACATTGACAATATGACATCCAAAATCATCTATCGTATTCTAGTCCAGAAAATTCAGGAACCTCCTACATCCCAGGTGAAATACAAAAATGAGCTTAATGTGTTTGACAATGAATGGAGTAGTATTTACCTTATGCCGTTTAAGGCATGTCATGATGTTAGGACAAGATTTTTCCAATACAAGATTAATTTGAATTGCTTAATGACTAATAGTAGATTATTTAAGATGAAAATTGTTGACAATGTGAATTGTACTTTATGCAGTAACTTCCCTGAGACTTTAAAGCATATTTTTTGGGATTGTGCTCATGCCATTAACATCTGGGACGAATTTAAAATATGGTTTGATTTCAACATGAATTTTAATATTGTTCTTGATTACAAGAAAATACTGGTTGGCATTGGCAAAGGAGGAGACTGTAGTGCATTAATTAACTTATGCCTAATACTTATCAAAAAGGTTATCTATGATAGCAGATATCAAAATCGAATACCTTCAATTCTTGCATTTAAGTATTTAATTAAGTTTCATTATAAACTTGAGAAACAGATCTCTACCAGCAACAACACAATGTATAAATTCATTGATAAATGGACAAAATTAGAAAAGTTTTGTGAGGAGTAAAAAAAACCAATTGTATATAAGCTTTATTTTTAAGCTTTATTTTATACTTATTGATGTGCTTATTCATATAACCCAGGAGTGTATACAGTGTATACTGTATGTTATTATCTTTCTATTACCGTATTGTAACTGTATGTGATTTGTTTTTATGTTTTTTTGAGCGAAATAAAAACAGTAAAGAGAAAAAAAAAATGCATGCTATGTGTGAACCAGACACAAACACAGTGAACCTTAAGCCAACTGCACTTGATGGCATTGTACTTCTGTGTGTTTCTGAGGTGCGTATTTACAAGTGTTATGAGTTTATTCAGCCCAAACAATTCCATAAACCAAACAATTCTGTACACCTTTGGTATCCTGTTAGTGATTTCTACTGTTCAAGTTGGGACTAGTTTCTCATACTTTAATTCCATACAATTAATACAATATTAATAATAAGATTAGAAAGAAGTATGCTAGGGGTTCATGATAAACCTTCATGAGGGGTTTATAGGCACGATCCCCTCGCTATCTATCATCAAGAATTTTTCGTTTTGATCATAGCATTTCTTTAGTGATTCCAGGTGTTTACTGAAAGTCGACCAGGATCGACTCAGGACGTCAGGCCCCCGTGAACTACCTAAATCACTGCAGTTTCACCAAATCACTTTAACTAGCAAGTGACATGTTGTCATTACCCAAAAAAAAGCCAGCAGCAATTTTGTTCATTGCAGTGTACATCAGTGAAGCAACTGATCATTTCCACCATCAAAGACTGAAAGTTTCTGATGCCTATCACACTATACAAATTTACAAGCACTATAAATATAATGAATAATATAAAAACATTACATATGAGGAAAAATTAGACACCAGTAAAAAACCTATTACGGAGGTGACCTACCATTTTACCGCTGATACATTGTTCTAATGAGTCCACTAGTTCAGCTGTGATTCCTATTAAGTTGTGGTAATCTGACTGCATGGAGAGATAAAGAAAATGAAATCCAAGAATCTCATTAGAAAATCATGATAACACAAATTGATCTAAATAAGGCCAAAGCTTATACTTTTCTACACAATAAAATCTAATAACACAAATTTCTCATTTGTGAGTACTGACTCACAGAATGCTGGATGGCAAATGTAAAATTAATTCAGAACCTGGACTCTAGTTGAATTGAATCACATGACTGTAACATACAATGCCTTGAACCCAGAACAATCCATTTTCACCTCTTTGAGCCCTGTCTCTTTTTCTTACCTGTAATTTATTGAATCTCTTTATATATGTCATAGTTTTCTTCTCGGCATCGACGACACTTTGTTGTAATCTCTGCATCTGTTCTGTGTTCTCTGTAAAAATGATAACAAACATTTAGATGATTTTTTGTTTTGATTATTTACATATGCTATGGGATGACCGAGTCAAATATAGATAATATAATAGGCGTTAATGTGCTATGTTAGTGATTTAGTAGACCTGCAAGCTATGGAAGAAATCTTCTGCTAATTTAATACAACTATGGGTGTTGATGCACTCCAAGAGGCTGTTTCAGTTTCATTCTGGTAAGAATTTGCTGCTGGACTAATAATATGAAGTCAGTTACACATGGCTATGGATTCTTCTATAAAACTGATACAAAATGTTCAACCAATTTAGCTCAAATGCACAGAGATTATCCCAAATCTACCACGAGTGAGGCATAAGTGGCCTTTTTTCTAACAAACAATGGAGAAAGTTTTGAGAAGAAAAAACCAACTCATTAATATACTATAATTATCGATACCAAATGGTAGAAATGAAGCATAGCCAAGACTCCTATAAAAATGTTATTCTATTTTAATAATCCCTGTGTTATTAGAGATTGAGTTCCAATGTAGGTCATTGATCAATAATAATAAAAATGATAATAAAACCATGCTTCTTGAGCGCATAACACAATTCAGTCCCTATGCGCCATAACAAAACCAAAAACAGATAATACATAACAAATAGTAACAAAAAACAAAACAACAAGCTACCTTATCATTAACTCACAAATATTATACTTACTATTGTTAATGTCTTGCTGTGAATTATTATGGTGACAAGTCAAGGAAATTTGATTGCATATTTGCACTAAGAAAACATAACATAACATAACATCTAAGACAATTGTTTGTTTGCCTTCTCCTCTAAAACAAAATGAACCAGCATGGATCCAAAAGGAATATGCAAATGAGCTTTTACACAAATCCTTAAATTGCCTTTAGACTTCAAAAAATACCAATACAACTTCTTCTGATGTAAGCCACATTTATAAACATTAGGATACGTATATCTCCAGTAATCTGGGCTGAGGTCGAGCGGGAAGCGTAATACTCAAGAACTTCTCCAATCTCATTTGTAGATCCGGTACCCAGTTGTCTTGGAAGAGCTCCTTGTAAGATGGATGCTTTGTAGGATCTGGCACAAATGGCAGTGCATAGAATGGAAGGAACTCTGTGGTTTGACTAAGTGCAGCCCCACGGTTTTCCAAGAAGCCTTTAAACAGCGTCATTGTGTCCTCCACTTTTAATTTACCCTTTGATGAAAAGTATTATGGATAGAGATATTTCAAAAATTGTTAGGTCTTGTGACCAAACGTCATAAAGAGGGTTTCAAATCGTTGTTATACTAATCGTTATATTATCAATGTTACTGTATATTTATATTACATGTACGTTACTATAATTACTATGATTTTGTAAATCATGCCATTTGTGGCAATATTTTGTGTATTTGGGCCGATGGCCTCATGTACTTTGAAATAAAACTAAACTAGACACAACACATCATAGATTATAAACTAGATCTGGTACGAAATGTTTTGCCCTATCATTTTACTTTACATTTTTCCATAATGGGGGATTTGGAGGTATGTCAGTATTTTTCGGAACTACACGAAAAATAACAAAGGCAGCCACGTTCGCATATTGGAACCGTGTCTCTCTCAATGTTGGTAGGTTTGAAATATATGAAAAAGCGACCCTTTCAGGAATCAGGATGAATGCCCACACGCATTTTCAAAATAATACCAACATACCTCCAAATTTGTCCCCATGGTAGAAAACCAAAATGGCAGTGCATCTTATCTAGTTTATAAATCTGTGTTTCACACACATCATTGCGAGTTGCAAACCTAAATTCTAGAATTTAATATATTTCTTGTTTTATCTTTAATGACTAGCTGACTGAGAACATTCATCATACAGGTCAAGCATTGCAACAGGTTTTAATACCAGTCATAAATAAATGGTAGAAAATAGAAGCTCATTGTAATTGTATGATGCAAATAATTCTACCAAAGGCGTGATGCATGACGGGGACCTAACATACACTATATCTTTACCTTCTTTCCTGTTAGCAACTTGTACTTGATAGGGAAAATAGCGAAATATATGTTCAGGTAGAATTCCAGTTTACGGCACACAGGGTCATTTTGTCTCACAGATCCCGGAATGTTCTCGTCCCATATCACAAAGAACTCCTTCCTGGCGCCCACTTTGAAGGTAGACAGTAAATCCAACTGGGATAATGGATTAAAATGTATAAATTTTAGTCAGTTCCAAATTTGGGATAAATATGCATTTCTTATTTATCTCTCCACTTGCAAAATACAAACAGGTGCATGATTTTGGCATACACAAGCGTCATGCATATGATGCACTGTGCGCCCTACTGCCTTATACAGGTCTTATTCCCATGCATGTTCTTCCGTATTCATTCCCTGCAGTGGATCACCAATTCTGGACTTTCAAAATGGTTTAAAGCTGATCACCCACTAGAAGAGTTTGCAACAGTTGAACTGGCCACACACCTGTTCACTTATGACAGACTGTACAGAGTTAATATAAAGAAATTGTAACCATGTCAAATTCCTAAGCGACCTCATTGTGGCTAGTAGCCCAGAGCGGGACCATGCCTTTAAGGTTAATTTTTGCTGATTCTGGTTAATCATCTTTGTGGCACTAGGGCTTTGAATAGTTACCTGCAAGTCCTGTTTCTTCTTGTCCCAGGGTCTCTTGTTGATGGCATTGATGGGTTTTCCAAGCTGTTTGGTTTCAGTCTCAAATGAATTAAGCGTCTTGGTCAATTGACCATACTCTAAATACTGTCAAACAAAAAAGGCCATTAATAAGTTATTTAGGTCAATATATGGTAGGGAACAAATTATGATTCAAATTTACCTTGAATATTTTCATTTGGTGCTACAACTTTCCCCAGCAGACTAATGATTCAATCTGAAAGCCGGCTCATTTGTCTGCGTATCAAGATGGTAATCAATGTTTCAAACATCCAAGTAATTATTGTCTCGTAGATCACATGGTAGGAAATAAGTGGGAATTTGTTCCATTCCCAGGTAATATTAATGAAAAATTGTGGGATATCCCCAAGTAAAATCATATTTGCCTCCCAGGAATGAACAATTTTTCAAGTCCTGGCTAAGATTCAAGTGATTCAATTCAAATTAAAATAAAATAAAATTGATTATCACAAATTATTAAAATGTGTTCCAATCAAATGCCTAAAAATAGCACATTCGCATCTTAGAAACATTTTTCTTCTTCAAATTTTATGACTCAAGATTTGTGATACGATTATGATTGTGACAACCGATATTCCTAGTATTTATGATCAAAAACTTTGCCTTGATTTTGACAGCAGACCCATACTTTTTTCAATGCTAAGCAAAATTGAGGACGTTAGTGCAAAATGTCTATTACAGCAAAAACTTACTTCTTTTACGATAGCATTTAGATCACCTTCAAAACTGACAGGTACCCTCATCTCTGCTCGTTTGGATCCCATCGTGTCACACTGTTGGCAGGCGCTACTTGGAATGTGTTAAATGATTCGTATACAAGTGCGGCTTGACAACAATAATAGACTTCAATATGTGGCTCTCATCTTCTAAAGAAAATAAGAAATACATACATAAATTAATTTAATGCAACAATTACAATAAAATGTACCGATAATATATTGTTTTTAATCTTAGGTGACAAAAAGGAAACCCTGAAAACATGGCAAAATGTTTACAGATTAAAAAATAAATGAGTAGCCATTTTCAAGGGAAAATAAGAAAGACAAAAAATTCAGACCATTCAACTTAGCACAGGATTTGTATCTTTTCATCGCTTTATCAAAGAATGCCTATTGTACAGTCATCTTTAAGTGTCATGTTACTGCAGTGCATAAGTCTTATTACCAGTCTTTTGCGTTAGCTCCTTTTCATAACACTCAGCAGCATGGGTGGGAACAAGACTAGCATCAAAAGTGACATCATGATGACAAACACTTAGAATAATATGGGCAGATCGACGCCATCTTTTAATTTTAAACCGACAATATGAGTTCTGCGCATACATAAAGCAATGGGCTTTTTGACTTTCAATTTAAGGACCGTACAAACCCTGCCATACATGTTTTGATTGAAGTTGCATCATACATCAATATGCCCGGCTGTCGGTGGCTGGGGTTTTACGGAGCTTCTAACAAAAGTCCCTGTTATAAGGGGACCATGATTGTACGGGGATCGTAACACAGAGCCCGGCTGGTGGGGGCCAGGCCATAGCGGGGGCCAGGCCATACCGGGGGATGTACATAAAATATATACCCCGCACTGCCGGATCTTAACCGGCCATTACCCCTAGCTACAAAAACAAGCATTGACTTCCTACGTCGTATTTGTTTCATAACAAAAAATAAATTTTCTGGTAGTTAAATTTAAGTTATCCTTACTTATAGAACTATACTTACGGATTATTTTGATACCATCGATGTAATTCTACGCTCATGAATTCTGGAGATTTTAGAGGTTTTTTAACGACTAAATAATTACCGTTCTTCAATGCCGTCGAGTTTGCTTGGTCCCTGCATCAATGGGCTCCACACAACTCATCCAAAAGGGATTCTGGGTACAGGGAATCAGCCTAAGAAATAGGGGTCAATTCAGGGTCGATTAGACTAACTCTCCGTCGCCCTCTACGTCGCTATCTTGCAGGCTATATTTGTACAGCTTTTGTACGGTAATTTTGAAGACTTGGGATGTACCTAGGGTACGGAGAGTTCATATGAAATAGCGTTCTTCCGTTTGCACAGCGCATTAATTCCCTTTCTTGTATTTACGTAATGAAAACTGCATACCCAGGACCCTAATTGTACATAATTTGTCGTATTGGATGGTTTTAAATGTCAAATATGTTAGAACATTGTATAGTTTGGTAATAGACCATTTAAAATTGAGATCAGAAATCTTCGGAAAACAGGTCACGTGCGCTCTTCGGAATCTCACTAAAAGCAGCCTGGTGCCAACAATTTGGAACCAGGCTGTTGTTAACAGTTGATCGCATTCGTAAAATCGTAGTATTGGTTGTCCGCCTAGTGATTTACTATGTTTGCATACACGCGTACACCCATGAGGAGTAAAACGTGGAACGAGACTAATTGAAAATATTCGGAACCAATCGTAAACTACCGCGAATTGACTTCCATCTTTGCTGACGACTTCTCCATTTCGCTGTGATAAGGGCCGATTTTATATCATTAATATTTCATTTTGAGTAGCATTTATGGAGCTGAAAATGTATCTAGGATGCAATAACAGTACATAGCACATGTATAACCCAGGTAAGTGTATTCAAATGTTTTAGAAATAGGCAAACTAGAAACGAAAATCGCCAGCGTACGAACATATGCTTTCATTTCATAGCTCTCATACTGAGTCGTATCACGACGTATGAGAGCTATGAAACAGAGCTACATTACCCTGCACTGCCGGGTCTTAAGTTAACCGGCATGACCGGGACATTGTCGGGGATGTAACGCAGGCAGGAATGTACATCCACGGCTAAGTCCCGGGTCCCCCAGGTGCAGGGCCCGGATTCAATGAGTGCATTATGCCATTAGTGTCGGAACTTGGAACATTCTACCGGCATCACCGGGCAGGATAGGATGCACAGCTGCCGAATTTGGCTCCCGTTTTACACAAATGTATCTTCTTCTGTTTGTTTTTGTTGAATTTCTAGGGCCTACACAAATCGTATGTGAAATATACGAACACTCTCTGTTTCAATAACTGATGATGTAAGCAATTGTCCAATTTAGCATTTTATAGTACTTACCAAACTCCTTAAAATAAGTATTCTTTTAAGCTTGGCACTCAGATCTACGTTTTATTTAGTTGTTGGTTGTCATCGTCCACACTGAGATCGACACTGACAGGAATGTTTTGACGTAAGTTACCGTCGCTTCGTGTCAAGTCGATTTTTATTGGTTAATCAAAAAGAAAATAAACCCAATAAATACTATAAAATAACAAATTTACATATTTTGTGTTTTAAACTATAAAATAAAAATGTTAAAATATTAATTTAAGGAATCATGAATTAAAAAAGAGGTAATAAACTTCCAAAATAATAAATCTATTGTGTTTATGTGATTTCCTACGCACCAACCAGATCTGAGGTTATTTCAACAAGATGAATTCAGTACGGCACAACACATGGACGTGATAAAGACCGCTAATTGATTGATTTATCCCGATTCGATCATACAATCCCGATTGAATCAAGATGTTTTTTGCGCGCTGCGTTTCGAAGTAGTTTGCGTTTGCGAATATTTTGTCAGCTATCGCCTCCAAATACTCTCTTTCTCAAAGCACCTCAGCCCATGGTGAATGTTTGCAACTTTTCTAAAAAACAAACTGACATTATTCTGCCAGGAGCATCAATAAAGATTGGTTAACTGTTGTATTCAGTGGCATTCAGAGTTTATGAAACAGTCTTTAAAATGGTCTAAAAACTCAAACAAAATAACATATTTAGGGGGGAATAGGATTCATAAAGGGGGGGGGGGGGGGGGGGGGGGGTGCAGGGGTTGCGTTCTTGAAGCAGTTGGTTGTCTTCACTTCTACAAAAGACTCTGGGAGTTTGTTCCATAGGTTAAATTACAGGGACATTAAGTGGTGTTGAAAATGTTATAAACTTAAATGTTTAAAAATTTACTTCAGAATTCAAAATGAACATTAAAAATTGCCGTTTATATTGTTGTTTCTACTAACAAAAATACAGCAAAACTTGATTAAAACAATACTCATCGCTATTTATTGTAAAACTCCCTCTATGCAAATATGGTTCGCGTTATGTATCACGCGTACTGCAGTGGGATACTATCGGACGTAAAATGCTCGTCCCGGCAGTACGAGCATTTTTGAATCGACGTTTACTTGTACAAAGAGAGCTGATTTTTCTTAATCCTTATAGGTGTAAGTTCACACATGTAATACAACTATAAAAATATACTAATCTTAGTTATTATCATAATTGAGGGCGCAGCCTCCAACACATCTCTTAGTGACCCTAATATTTTTGCCTCTTGTATTTCTTAACATTAAACTGGAGCTGCCATTGGTTTGACCATTCTCCTATATAGTTTATGTGCACCATACATTTAACTTTCTGAAACATTTTAGATCATAAAAATAGGCCGCACGAAACTTAAAATACGTGTAATTGTATAAGAAGTGTTGTTTTGTATTGTAAGTGAAGTGCAAAAAAATTGTTTCATGCTACGTGAGCAGAACAAGTGTCTGTTTGAAACCATTTCTGCACAGTATCTCATCAATATTAATTGATTAAGTAAATCAATATTATTATTATATTTAAGAGACTTTGAAAACAAAAACTGAAGTCCCTTGACTTCATTTGAAAATGTTAATTTGATAAATACAGATCAAAAGAATTTCTTTAATTATAACTCACCGTACTTAGAACAGAATTTCAGATATGAAACTTAAAAGTTTCATATCTGAACCAAGTTACAATTTTTTCACTTTTACAAAAGGGCAAAAACACCCCCCTGTCACACAATCAAGTGTATCTTTAGTTTGGTAAGGCCAATTTTCATGATCTAAAGTTCTCCAGAAAGCTGAATGAATTGTTTATATAACGGTTGAAAACAGAATGCCATATTTATTTATTTTCATTTTTAATTATTTTTTGTAAGTTTGTGATTTTTGGGTTCAACATTTTCTGGGTCACCCTGTATCATATCTATGTTCTCTGAACTAATGATAACAATGAACGAGGACAAGAAAGTTTCAGGTGCAGGCAGTAATACAGGGGGCGGTCAAAAAAGTTTGTGGCATGGCGAGAGGGGGGTCAAAAAGTTTATGGCATGGCGAGAGGGGGGGTCAAAAAAGTTTGTGGCATGGCGAGAGGGGGTCAAAAAAGTTTTGATATACCAAAAATGAAATTATCCAGCCCCCCGCCCCACCAAAGTATTTATGAACGGTCCCTAAGCGAGTTTTGTCATTTTTAAGACTCTTCTTGTTTAGATAAATATTAGTTTTATTAGACAAGATAGCCTGACAACATCCCGATAAAAGAACAAAAATCTATACAATGTCCCGATTAGTATTGTACGCACACAACACAATAAAAACAACATGGCGGCCTCCACACAAGAATCGTCTGGTTCTGCCAATCCAGTTGTTTTCTTCGATATTACCGTTGGCGGACAGGTATTAAAATCAACAGAAGTAGCTAATAAGCTTTAAATATATAGTTAGCATTCCTTTTAAAATATAGCAATAAAGACTTTAAATAGGTGTTTTTCTAAGCAGCAAACAAATTAAGCAGGTTACTTAAGGTAGACGAATTCGGAAGACATACAAACAATTATTAACACGAGCGGGACGCCCGTCCTTCGGACGGGCTCTCCCGCTAGCGAGTAGGTCCTATCAGATAGAACACCTACAAAATGAAACAACACATAAGTGTATATAATGAAACACATAGGAATAGAACAATATTTAAAACATTTTTTGTTTTAAATCAAAAGGTTTTGTTTTAATTCAAATTAAGGTTTTCACATTTCAATTAAAAAAAGTAAAAAAGACCCCCCGCTATACATAACTTCACGTACCTATTGCTTGCAATAGGTACGTGACATAGCCCCTGGTTTCAAAGCCGATACAAATGTGTCACAGCAGCGGGTAATTTTTCATGGAAATATTTCTTGAACACCGCAAAGGTAAGACGTTTGCAAATAAGATTATCAGTAATACGTTTTCCTACAGTACATTACTACCTACCTTATTTTTAAAACCGAATAACGAAAGCAGAAAAACAGCGCATTATCTGAGGTGTGAAAATGAAAATTCGTGAATACATGTCGTCTAAACGGATTACGATATCGACTTCCTTTGTGTGTACCACCTGTGTCTCTTCAACAACTGTCAAAGTACTGTCAAAGTCCCGGAATTCCACGCACTGATTTGTCGGAAAGCAGATAGTCAAAGCAGTATATACCGTAGACTCCATGTAAGTATTTATAGGTGTTTTTTAAAAAATTTATCTCATTAGACCTCATCAAGGTTGAAGAAATACAACAAAAACATATAAAACAATGCAAGAGATGAAATAGAATTCATATAAATACATACAAGAACTTTATAAAAGTGATTTATTAAATTATTTAATGGCGACAAATTCATGAACCATACGGCATATTCAAGCGAATGCAAAATATCGTACACGTGTGCAAACAGCCTCGATTTGCGGGTGACATCGCGCGTCCCATTATGCCTTATAACTTATATAAGGACTCTCGTATCATAGCGTCGCCCTCGATTTACGAGTCACATCTTGCGTAATCCACGCCCATATGCCCATATATGGAAGGCTCTTGTTTTGCATATTCATTTTGACCCGGCTGACCTCGTGACGTTCTCAAAACAATGTCGCCGAATCATGTGTTTTTCCGACCACACCATTTTCTTCAAATACAATTTGACGACGATGTAATCCACCGATTTTCATGTTTTAATTATATTTGTAACTCTGACGTATTTGCTAAGCCCAAGTGACATTTTCTAAGACGTCAAATGTAGCCTGGACGGTAAGTGCATACCACTGAAAATTGGGTTTATATGCCACCACACAACGCGGGGGTTCTGTCACGATCGATCTTGTGGTAGAAATCGCGTGTAACCCCCCGCTCGCCCGCCCACGCCCTGTGGCATATTTCAACTCCAAGGCCTAAACCTTAACCATCTCCCGTACCACACCCGTCACTCCCCTGCCCTGCCCACACCCGTGACCTGCTCCCGCCCATACCTGCCCCCGCCTGTGGCATATCCGTTACGCAATTTAGCATCACATTTCTTCATTAACCCCCTTCCCAAACCACATTACATCATTACACCCAACCCCTATTCGTCACCGCCCCGCCCCGTGGCATATATCAACCACCAAGGCCTAAAGTTCCCCGCCCCGCAGCTTATCTCAACGCCAAGGCCTAACCTTAACCATCTCCCGTAGCGCGGCGTATTTCTCCAATATTTGTCCGCCCGCGTGTCACATACAGTATCAAATCCCACATCTGACACCATGTTACGTAATTTAGATTCACCATATCATGTTTTGTTCTATCAGAAACCACATTATTTCTTTACCTTATGACCCGCCGCCATTCCCGCCCGCCCTGTCTCCGCCCCGCCCCCGTGGCTCATCTCAACCCCAAGGCCTAAACCGTAACCGACTCCCATGTGGCGCAGCGTATTTCTCCAATATTTGCCCGCCCGCGTGTGTAGGCTAGGGTGCGTGGGTGTAGTGCATGGGCGCGTTTATTTTGCATGGCGCACTGCGACGCGTTATGTGCTACGCGCGCCGACTGCATGGTTACAGTGTACGCATGAGAAAAACAAACATGGCCCGTAGAAATAGTTTCAAAAGCCCTGCTGAAAAGGCCCTGGATTTCCCGCTTTTGCTCATATCTCGGTCAATTCTGTACGGTTTTCAGCCATTTATACTAAGGTTATAACCCGTGTCAGGTCACAATCTAGTATCAGCGCAACGTTCGCGGCTTTTAGATGCAAATTGAGAAAGCCTTTTCAGGATACATTCATACATACATGCACACATACAACATACGGCAAATTATAGTATGATGCATGGAAGACTGGAAGATTCAGCTTGTATATTTGCTGATGTTTCAATTTCAACAGCATATGTATGCAATATCGTAAATAAGGTCGTCTATGCAGCTATTTATATCGCTTACCATGTAAATCTACCGTAGTACTAGTAGTAGTAGGCTCAAAACAATAATTAATCAAATGCCAATGTAGTCCTTTGGTACAGTCATCGGACCTATTCAGTGCATCGGAACCGCTACATCAATGTAAATCAATTTAGGCCTTGACTAAATGTCAAAATTAAGACTAAATACAGAGATTTGACTTACATTTACTGTGTCATCTTGTTCTTTAATAACTCAGCTATGATGATGGTGAATTGAATCCACTCACTGGTGTGAAAAAGAGAGAAAAAAATGTATTTTAAAACGAAACCCTAAAATAATTTACGAACAAATTGCGATTTGACCTTTTTTTCCTAGCATGCAGTACGATAATGCAAATAATCGTGACGTTGTGTGACATCAATAATTACTCGATGCGCTCGTTAAAATAAAAATATGATGTCTATCCATTTGAAACATGTTCTAGAATCGCTATTGCTGCGTTTCTAAATTTGCGGCGTCATAAGGCCCTTCACAATTGATTTTGAGTTTCCTGTTGCAGGTTTAAAATAAGGGACGAGGTGACTTTTAATTATTAATTATTAATTATTAATTATCTTTTATTTTCTTTATTTTGAATCTAATTATTTTGGGGTCACAACCAATTTCACTACCCTTATATAGGAGATAAAAATGTATCAATTTCACAACCTCGCTCGTCAGCAACCGCACGGTAAAATTAATATTTGAATTAATTTGAATAAAATCAATAATATTCATGATATATTCATGAGTAATAAGGTCATCCACAAGGTCATAATAAGGTCATCCACAACATTAGATTTTGGACTCTAGACTGCAATTTTACTGTAATTTCATCATTCACCACTATCACGAATACGAATCACAAGCCTAGTCACTACGGAACAACCACAGGAACAAGTAAGGACAATTTTGGGAACTACAAATGTCAATTGTAACACAAAAGAAGGATTTTAAGGTAAGGCCTAAATCAATAAATGTACGCCTGCTTCCGATGCACTGAATCGATTTATTACAGTCATCTCCGATGACTGTACCAAAGGACTAATGCCAATGGTAATTTTAATTTTGATAATAATTATAATTTACTCTTTTTTCAGTTGTTTTTAGTTTGCTATAGTATTAGTTAGTCACAATGCGCCTGCGACACATCCCATTTGTGGAGATTGTCGCAGTAAACGACAGATACAGATAGGTAATGTAATTTGTAAATGTATGTTAAATAAAAATAGGCTCAGTCATAGACTATCACTAATAATAGTCACTCATAGTCATAGCCTAAAAAGTAGGCCTAGCTCTGAACTGAACTGAATTCTACAGTGCAACAGAGCATAAATTTCCAAATATTGAATTATAAATATAGTGCCTCCTGATTGTTGTACAAAAATGAACATTTCAATCCTAAGTATGTGTATCATATATAATTAAAACAGCTTTGTTTTAAAGTACTATTTTGTGTCCTTGTATGATTATCAGCATTGTTACATTTCTTATTAAACCTGATTTCGGATTGGCCAATACTTGATTATCCATACACGCTAATCCAATCAGCTACTGCCTATTTACTTTCATGGCCTTGACTATTTAAAGATTTCTTTTTTATTTAGACTTAGTGCAGGCCTTTAACACGATACCTGTTTGTACACCCATGCATGTCAGCACACGGTCACCTAAAGTAACATACACCATTATGACTGCACACTGGCGAATTGCATTTCAAATTTCATGTAGCGCAAATTTTAAACCACTAGTCCCTTAGCATGGACATGTCCTTGAATATTCCTTCCATTGTTTGCGTGCTTGGCTGCACAAGTATTAATAGACTTTTGCCAAGTCTGTGTACAGTTGTATGAAATAGTGGTTACATGTGTTTTTTTCTCTTTTTAAATATACTAAATGTTTGGAGGACGATATTTTAAATACTAAAGGGAAGGGATATTGAATTATCTGCTCAGACCATTCTTTTAAGCACATCTTAACCTTTAATTTGATACCATGCAAGTCTGGTTTGGATACGCAGTATTACTTAATAATTTCAACGAGTTTGGTCATTAATTAAGCTTAATTAAGACAGATTTTGGGTTTTTGTTAAAAGTAAAGATAAATGTGAACTTTTTCTCAGACAGTATTGTTAGCAATGATGAGAACTTCATTTCCTGTAACTTTGGTGTTAATAACATTTATAGTTTTTGCTGGAAATTCCGAAAAAGCAAAATGTTAATGTATTTCTTTATAATATATGCTAATCATATGCAAATAAGGTCAAACCTTTTTTTTTCTCTATGACATTAAATCACCAAGCTGTATTCTATAATATGATATTGTCTCCTTGTCTTACATATGATGCACCGTCGTCCAAATATTACAGCGAAGTCTATGAGAAATATGGCGTATGCGTTGCTTTCGGTATCTTGCTTTCACATGGCCATGTTTAATCCTTCAAAATGACAGCTCCAAACATGATGGCGCTAAAATCTAGGCTATTTTATTTTCAGACGGCATTGGACCATATTTTATTGTTTTACGCCATTTTTAGGAACAATACAAAAAACAATGCGGTAGCCAAAAGTGAGGCAGGTGCTACGCAAATCAATTTTTTTTTTAAGGCGCCTTTAACCATGCCTCTACCTTGAAACACGCATGACACAATTTCAACAAAAGATGGCACCCTAACAATCAACCCAGATTATGTTTGGAGAAATTCGGGAATCTCGAGTCCAGCCCAAAAAATTAAATAGAGTCCCGGAAGCACGATTTTTCTGAAAATCCCTGCCCTAATTGATAGTAAGATGCCCTATAACAGACCCAAAATTTGACACACAAATTTGACTACTGGATTTATACTAATTTCAAGTACTTTTTAAATCTTGAGGGAGTCATATTTTGAAATAATTGGATGTATGTCTACATGTAGTTTTGTGAGCCAGCCTAAGCCATGCTCACCAGGCAAGATTTGTGGTTCATGTTCTGCTTTGTTATTAACTGTTGTTGTTTTGTTGATTGTAGCCAATCATTATATTAAAAACTTGTAATTGTCGTGCAGGAAATTGGCCGGATGAAGATTGAACTGTTTGCTGATATTGTTCCAAAGACGGCAGAAAATTTCAGACAATTTTGCACTGGAGAACACAGGTAATATTAGTGTGTGAATCACAGAAGGGGGAGCGAGTCCTTGAAAACTTGAGTTCCGCCCGAAAATTTGATTCCCGAGGACAAAATTCTCTTTCTTGCATCCCGAAAATAACCCATCGACAAAATAACAATAGGCTTATTGAAAAATGTGTCACTCGTCAGCTAAATCATCTTACTTTAAATGCAAATTTGTATATTTAGGCCATATCAAAAAAGTTTGTCTCAGAAGACTGTGCATGTAGCTTTTAAAATTCTCATTTCAGCACATAACGTTTTTCCCCATTTTTTCCAGTCACAAATGTTTTGTTTTTTATGAAGCCAAGTTGCGACTTGTTTTTTTATTTGGCCTTATATATATTATCTATTATACTCTTATGCTCTCTAATATGTCTTTACCGCTATGCCGTTTTGAAGCAAGCGTGACACTGTAATTGGGACACAATTTTGACAAAAGATGGCACCCTATAACAATCAACCCTGAGTATTTTTGGGAATGTTCATGAATTTCGATTCATTTACAGGCCTTATTGGCTTTCCAGCCTACTTCTCCATACACTTTTGTTTGTTTTAAAGTTATTTTTGATGTATTGTTTTTTATGGAAATGAATATTGAATTGGTTTGATTTGATTTGATTCCCATCAGAAAAATTAATTCAAGTCTGGGAACACAATTTGCTAAACATAATAGCACTACAGGTAATATCGTGTGTGACTTACAGATTATCAGAATGTTTTAACTTCTAATTATATTAACAACCCATCAGGCTAAAAGCGGAAGCTTCACTGAGAAGCATTTTTTACTTTTATTAATTTAATGGCATAAGACACAATTAATTTGAGTGCAAATAGAGCCAGAAAACCTGTCCTAGTATTAATATTGCAATTCTACTTTTTAACTGCATCTTTTCTCTTGACATTATGTCCAATTGGTGGAAGGATTTCCAAAACAAATAGGAAAACTATGACTAAATGCAGCTGCAAATTTGTAAATTTCTTCTCGTGAGAGTGAGATTATAAGCACCAAATAATGGGATAATCAGAATGAACCACTTTGCAAATATCAGTCAATTGCTGAAAACCTGTGGGACACCATGCTTTGTTTGCATGTCTCATATGAAAATGAACCATTTTTGAGCATCAAAATTGTAGAAATATCCTTGTCATGCATAGTCAATAAAATGCTTTACTCCATGCAAATATCAGTAACTTACCATATGAATATCAATTTGACGTATTTTTTTTATTTCAGGCCGGATGGTATTCCAATAGGCTTCAAAGGAGCAACCTTTCATAGAGTCATCAAAGATTTCATGATCCAAGGAGGGGATTTTGTGAAGGTAATTTGAGTTTTCAAGCTGGCTTTATGTAGGCCCAAAACAAATGTTGTGTTGCCCTCTAGTAACAAAAAACTTGAGGTCGGTTGTTCGAATTCCTTTTCTTTTCTTCTATTTTTTGCTAACAAATATAATGTACTACTCAATGGGCAAACATGTTGTGACCTTATCCTTCTAAAAATAGAACCGCTGGAGTTATGCAACTCAAACTTTGGAATACGACAATTTCAAGAATGACCTTTCATGTAAAATAGAAAATAGAAAATCGGGCCAGCGATCAGAACATCTACCTGTAATAAACCTTGAATAAACCTTGAATAAGATTTGGGTGAGGGGTGGTTGGAAGTGTTTGTACTATCTTTTATCGACACGTGTGTTGTGATTGAGTTCAATGCATCTCAATACCTGTATTCCTTACAATGTTTCTGATTGGTTTATTATGTGACATATGCAATGTATGATAACCATTTAGAATAGGGCTTATAGATTATTTAAGGTAAATTGCCACCATTCTTATGAAATCTGTGATTGGCTCAATGTGATATATCCTTCCTTGTAGTAGCATACCTCCTGGGGGGGGGGTCGGGGGCATATTGCCCTGTGACGGCTTTGACCGGAAGACCAGCTCAAAATACCGGGCTAAAAGTTTGAAATGATTTTTGTTGTTTTGTTGTAAATTCAGGGGGAGGGGGGGGGGGGGGGGGGGGTGAGAGCCCAAATTTGATAAGCACTGTTGGTTAATTATCTAGCTCCATTTTGGTAACGCCAAATTTCTGACTCCGCGGCGGCAATCCGACAGCCTGATAAAGTTGAAGTCTAACAGGAAAAGTTGAAGTCCACCAGGAAGAATACCCTTTGCCCCTCTGACAAGTGACCCTCAGATATGCCACTGTTTCCTTGCAACCTTTGGGCTAGTAGTTCTCATGAAGTTGTAACCACCCTGTCTGTGTGTCCTCTTTAACTATCACTGTATCAGTGCACATTTTCTGATACAAACATTGCAGAATGCCCATACATGTACCAGGATCTAACCTCTGGATTGTTTTTTTAAATATTTTAGGGCGATGGCACAGGTATGAAATCCATATATGGAATGTCATTTCCAGACGAGAACTTCAACTTAAAACACACAGGACCAGGTTTATTATCAATGGCAAGTATTCTCTTTTTGCATTCAATAAATGGTGACAGACGACAGGGCCATAATCTCGGTAACAAATATTTAAGTTTAATTTATGCATATATGGTTATGTTATCAACCAAATGCAACAAATGGTTAATGACAGATCAATTTGAACAAAAAATACTTTCACTAGAGTCAAGTTTCCAGCTCCAGCGGTTTTAGGATGAAATAATTCAGTTCCAACATGTGATGAATTTTTGGAATCATAAACATTTAATTAAAAAACCATCTTAACGTCGAGAACAATCGGGATTCAAAATTTACGGCCAACCATGGCCATTGTCGTCTGAATGTTAGCATTGAAACTGTGTATACCCTGTCATTTGGGAATCGAGAAAACATACAATGATTATTCATTCTGCAACCAGAACTGACATATTTATATTTTATAAGATGGCGTAGTAACTTTACCTATTGTGTTTATTGACGATGAAGATGCAACTGGTTCTGCACACAAGTGTCTAAACAATCAGGGAAATTCATTTGTTAAATGACACACAATTTGTTGCAGTTTGGGTCTTTTCAATTGAATGACATGCTTGTGCCTAAAATAATCAAATGTTGTCAGATAATTTGTGCAACTGGTGAGGCAATCACTACACAGAATGAATGGTTTCCGATGAACTAGCAAGCTATGTTGCTGCTCTTCAGGCACTCTAAGCAGGTGTCAATATGTTATACTTTCCCATGAACATGATGCCATGGTCCAAGTTATAAAATGCTTTCATGGTTTCAGCACAGGAAAATGTATGTACCAAATTTCCGTCCTGCAATGCAAAGAGCATTTTGCATTACAATGGTTACAAGCTTGAAGGTTAATCATCAGCTAAGTTGTATGTTACATGCATTGCATTGTGAGACTGAAATTTGGTACAACTCTGCTACCTGTGCTGAAGCCCCCATAAACCACATACATCTGTTTTCACACTAATAATGTCATAATCATTAAGGTTGACATCATTTGCAGATAATTTTGATATGAATTATAGTCAGCTGCAAAGAGGTTTAGCACTTTTTTCTGTTACAACTGCGTTCTCAGCGTAAACACAGAAATGAGGTTGCCATTGGTGGAATAGAACAGCATGACTTTGATCCCACCAATGCTGGCATCCTATTGGTCCGATTGTATCTATGACGTCAAGAATGTTAGCGCCCACATGCTCATTTTTTAGCGCTCGCATAGCTGGGCAAGTGCTGAACGTTTCTGCCTGCGACTATAAATTATTTAACACCAGTGTCTGATAAAATACTGTGTATCATGTTATTGTTGAAACCTCAATATTTCCTTACCCTTTAGGCAAACAGTGGACCAGGCACAAATGGCTGTCAATTTTTTATAACATGCGCCAAATGTGACTTTCTGGATGCTAAACACGTAGTATTTGGCAAAGTCGTCGATGGTCTACTAGTTATGAGGAAAATTGAAGTAAGTATACTGGCTGATTAACCACAGATCCTAATGTAATATATTGTTGCTTTTTACTGAAGATAGCTCAAAGGAGAATGTCATATTGTTGCTATCTACTGAAGATAGCTCATAGCAGAATGTCATTTGTTTGTTATCTACTGAAGATAGCTCATAGCAGAATGTCATATTGTTGCTATCTACTGAAGATAGCTCATAGCAGAATGTCATATTGTTGCTATCTACTGAAGATAGCTCATAGGAGAATGTCATATTGTTGCTATCACTGAAGATAGCTTATAGCAGAATGTCATATTGTTGCTAACTACTGAAGATAGCTCAAAGGAGAATGTCATACTGTTGCTATCTACTGAAGATATAGCTCATAGCAGAATGTCATACTGTTGCTATCTACTGAAGATAATTCATAGCTGAATGTTGTTTGTTGCTATCCAGGCCTTGAAATAAGAAATGAAAAGGGCAGGCAATTTAAAGCAATTTGAAAGGGGCACCAACTTTATCCAAGGCCGTTATATACTTTTGAATGGAGTAAAAACAGCCAGAAATTGAGGGCATCAAGGCTACTAGGTGGGGCATCGAAGGCAATTGCCTTCGATGCCGTCGATTAATTCAAGCCCTGTTGCTATCTACTGAAGGTAGCTCATAGGAGAATGTCATATTATTCCTATCTACTGAAGATAGCTCATGGGAGAATGTCATACTGTTGCTATCTGCGGAAGATAGCTCATAGCTGAATGTCGTATTGTTGCTATCTACTGAAGATAGCTCATAGCAGAATGTCATATTGTTGCTATCTACTGAAGATAGCTCATAGCAGAATGTCATATTGTTGCTATCTACTGAAGATAGCTCATAGCAGAATGTCATATTGTTGCTATCTACTGAAGATAGCTCATAGCAGAATGTCATATTGTTACTATCTACTGAAGATAGCTCATAGCAGAATGTCATATTGTTGCTATCTACTGAAGATAGCTCATAGCAGAATGTCATATTGTTGCTATCTACTGAAGATAGCTCATAGCAGAATGTCATATTGTTGCTATCTACTGAAGATAGCTCATAGCAGAATGTCATATTGTTGCTATCTACTGAAGATAGCTCATATGAGAATGTCATATTGTTACTATCTACTGAAGATATCGTATAGCAGAATGTCATAATGACCATAAAAAATCCCCAAAATATGTAAATATTTTGCCATTTTTGACAAGCAAAAAACAATTACTGGTTGGTATTCATTTTCACATAAACTTCACAATTTCTAGAAACAAGATGGCTTCTTTCCACTATTATAGTTTTTTGACTCACCCTGTATATCCTAGCAGTTACTAAATTGAAATCCTTAAATAGCTTTTTAACCATTATATAATCACAAACTACTCAAATAATGATATTAATGTAAAACAGGTTCAGAAATTTGGGGAGAATCCAAGAATCCATTCTCGCAAAGATTCCCGATAAAGTTGCGAGAATCCAAGTTGATTCTTGTCTAACACACTATTTGAATGCTTTGCAAGAATCTAAATGGATTCTAGCAACCTTTGACGAACTTCTGATTCTGTGTAAACATTAATGATATTGATGTGTTTGAAATGTACTCATGTTAATATCTATCTCTCAACTTTGTGTTTTATACTCTTCAGAATGTACCAACAGGACCTAACAACAAACCCAAGATTCCAGTGGTTATATCACAATGTGGTGAAATGTGAGATGGACTACCTCTGTGCATAGTTGAACCTTATAAGTGTTTTCAGTACTATAGAACACCATATTGGTACCACCATATCTCTAACAAGTCTTCACTGAATATAGAACCATTAGAAAACAAGATCATGCCTTCAAAAACTGTTTTTTAATAATGGGTCTAATCAACTAATCTTGTTGGAGAATTCTTACTATGGGCACAGCTCTTATGATGATGAGTCAGTGAATCCTCGTCCTGGTGGTAAGCATGTTGCGATATCGCGCCGCGACGATATCGCGATTGGATAAGCTTATCGCGACAGCAATATTAAATTTGACCTCAGACGATATCCAACAATGTAAACTTTTACCTGTATAAAAGTGTATACATTTTCAACTTGTGTGTCATCACAATAAATCTTCAGCTTGTCGACTGTAATTTATTCCTTGTTTTGTTCCTAAAGTGGTTTGATTGTTTGTTTAAATCCATCATCATTGTTATTACAAACATGTCAACTTGTCATCAAAAAGAAACTGGACCGCTAAGCCTAACCACATGTGCCCTTGTTTTGCCTTGGCAGATATAAACAGCCCGTTCTAAGTTGCAATCTTGCTCATTTATTGGCGATGTTATTAGGTTATGGACAATATTGAAACGGAAACCAGCGAATGACGTCATGCTAATAAATGGTGACCACATGATTCAACACGTGATTAATTTTCCATTGATAAAAATACAAACTAATCTTCGGATAGCCTCGATTTTCCGATACCCGAGTGAGATGAATGACGTCATGCTAATGGCGACCACATGTTTTACAATCTATATAAATAAAAGGACGAACGTAAATCTTGTCCGCGAGTGTTCTCAGAGATGGCTTGACTTTCAACTCTAATTTTTGCGTACATTGATTGAGTACATATTGCCATTAAACCATTGGACACTATTTTTTGCAAAACTATTCAATTACTATGGAAATAACCAAAAAACAGGTCGGTTGCTATGTTTCACGTCTTCTATTCTTACCTCATGAAACTGGCCAACGCATGCGCGCGGATACCGCCGATGGTGGAGCTGTTGCGGAGACAGGGAGGTAGCTACATGGATGGGGTGTCCTGGGCGACATGAACTTACTAAATTTAGGCAAATTGTTGATTTCTCTTGGCGTTACTTTCATGCAACGATCCTGGGTTGCTACGTGTGGTCGTTACAGCTGCTTGACGTGGCAAGTATAATAATGTACGCAAGAGCGATATGCGTGCAAGTCACGCACCGTCGTTGTCCACGCAACCACTACGCGATGGCCGCCACGCGTCACACACGCGTAACAGATCTGTTTTATAGTGTGATCAGTTCCAAATTGGCGAAAATCCATGTGAGACTAATATTTAACAGTGTGGGCACAAATAGAATACCTTGCCCACGGCTTGGTGATTTTCGCCACGCGTCACACACGCGTAACAGATCTGTTTTATAGTGTGATCAGTTCCAAATTGGCGAAAATCCATGTGAGACTAATATTTAACAGTGTGGGCACAAATAGAATACCTTGCCCACGGCTTGGTGATTTTTACTCATTGCTTATTGTTTTGTTAAACTCCCTAAACAGCTGCATTCTAGCTAAACTTGAAGTCCTCTAAACATACGGGTTACGGCTTATTGAAGGCGCAACACCAGTTTGTCATTATTTGTTCCGTGTTTCCCCCTGTATAGAGCCTAAAAAAAAAGGTTTGTTTGCCCAAACAAGAGTTGACAAAAGTGGGTCGGTAGGTCGATTACTTTTTTGTTTTTGTTTTTGGTTATAGACACATTTAGTGCAGAAAAATACTATACAATTTGATTTTAATACACTTTAATGTTCTTTAAAACCCTAACCTTCATACCTATGATTCACTACGGCAAAAAAACGATGTCCACGCGCATGCTGCTACGTCTACAGCATTCGATTTGATGACGTCATCAACCAAGCTGATATGTGTGTACGAAATCGCTGCCCGGGTTAGAACTGTTTTTGGTTATAGACACATTTAGTGAAGAAAAATACTATACAATTTGATTTTAATACACTTTAATGTTCTTTAAAACCCTAACCTTCATACCTATGATTCACTACGGCAAAAAGAACGATGTCCACGCGCATGCTGCTACGTCTACAGCATTCGATTTGATGACGTCATCACCAAGCTGATATGGGTGTGTACGAAATCGCTGCCCGGGTTAGGGACCCGGCGCGACGG